>JARFJB010001166.1:5000-230000 GCA_036346205.1 Vesta saturnalis | reverse complement strand
GATTTCTTCAGCTAGGGGACATGTAATGACCATGTGCCGAGCATTCGCTATAATAGCTTCACAAAAATGACAGTTTTTTCTGTTTCTTATTTTGGCTTTGAACAGGTACACCGGATCTGCTAGCCTATCTTTTGCGAAACGCCAGCTTATTTCAGCAATCGATCCAGGAGTGAGTGAGTTAAAAAACGCTAGCCAATGAGTTTCATCTCGAGTCCAGTAATTGCTTAGTGATTGGCCAACTGGGATTTTGAAATAGTCTGCAGTTATTTGTTGCTGTAGTTTTTTCCTGTTGTTTTTTTGTAGGTTTAGTGAGGTGCCCGAAGCATATTTGAAAACCAGTTTGTTAGTAGCACTCAAATCATTTTTCATAAGTGGTCCATTAAAATAGTTTTTAATTCTTGTATAATGAACTTTTAGTTCATTTTTTACGTTTTCTGATACATCCGTTTCAAACCGCAGTTCTGTTTCTTCGATCCATTGACCGTTAAATGTGAAATCTGCTAGTACTTTGTATCCTAACTTTGCCCAATCAGCACTAAATAATGGTGGGATGACGGGGGATATCAGTTTTGATTCCGTTGTTGGAATTTCCAACACATCAAAGTTCTCCAATGCGATATCCAATGTTTGCATGTTGTAAATTACTTCGACCATAAAAGGCGACAAAGGATTGTTTCTTGGTCTTATTCCGTCTAGAAAGAACCATTGCCAGGATAGTCCCAGCGCATTTACCTGCTCCATACTATGTTTTAAGAGCAACTTCCAATTGGACTCTTCCGTTTTGCTAATGAACCTTTTTCCGAACCATGCCCTCATTGACTTTCCCTTGGATGGAATATGTACTAGTCCCAGACCTCCTTGTTGTACAGGAGTGCACAGGTCCTTGTGTGAAGTCCAGTGTTTACCCTTCCACATGAAGTCTACTATATGTTACTGAAGTGTACCTAACTGTTGATGCGTGAGACTAATGCTTTGTAGAATATGCCATAACTTTGGCGCGATGTAAGTGTTTATTGCGGTTTTTCTTCCAACTAATGATAGTGAAGGTAATTTCGTTTTCCATTTTGCGAAGACGTTGTTTAGTGTGGCATTTAACGTGTTGTAGGCTTGAATTGAATCTTGCTCTTGTGTCTGTGTGTCTGTGTGTCTGTGTGTCTGTGTGTCTGTGTGTAGGTGTGTCTGTGTGTCTGTGTGTCTGTGTGTCTGTGTGTCTGTGTGTCTGTGTGCCTGTGTCTGTGACTGTGACTGTGTCTGTGTCTGTGTCTGTGTCTGTGTCTGTGTCTGTGTCTGTGTCTGTGTCTGTGTCTGTGTCTGTGTCTGTGTCTGTGTCTGTGTCTGTGTCTGTCTGTCTGTGTCTGTGTCTGTGTCTGTGTCTGTGTCTGTGTCTGTGTCTGTGTCTGTGTCTGTGTCTGTGTCTGTGTCTGTGTCTGTGTGTCTGTGTCTGTGTCTGTGTCTGTGTCTGTGTCTGTGTCTGTGTCTGTGTCTGTGTCTGTGTCTGTGTGCTGTGTCTGTGTCTGTGTCTGTGTCTGTGTCTGTGTCTGTGTCTGTGTCTGTGTCTGTGTCTGTGTCTGTGTCTGTGTCTGTGTGCTGTGCGTGCATGTGTGAGTGTGAGTTTGAGTGAGTGAGTGTGTGTGTGTGTGTGAGTGTGAGTGTGATTGTGGGTGTGTGTGTGTGAGTGTGAGTGTGAGTGTGAGTGTTAGAGTGTGAGAGTGTGAGAGTGTGAAAGTGTGAAAGTGTGAGAGTGTGAGAGTGTGAGAGTGTGAGAGTGTGAGAGTGTGAGAGTGTGAGAGTGTGAGAGTGTGAGAGTGTGAGAGTGTGAGAGTGTGAGAGTGTGAGAGTGTGAGAGTGTGAGAGTGTGAGTGAGAGTGTGAGAGTGTGAGAGTGTGAGTGTGTGTGTGTGTGGGTGCGGGTGTGGGTTTGCGTGTGCGTGTGCGTGTGCCTGCGGTCTTGCGTTCGTACGTGCGTGTGTGTGTGTGACTGTGGATGTGTCTATGAGTGTGTGTGCGCGCGCGCGTGTGTGTGTGAGCGTCTGTGTGTGTGAGCGTGTGTTTGTGTGGGTGTGTATGTGTAAGTGAGTGAGTGTGTGTCTCGGTGGGTTGTGTATTTATGCATTTTCACATATTTTAGAAATACGTTAAAAAGAGTCTAAGTTAAGAAAAACTTTTCCACTACACACTGTCTGATTTATTAAATACTTTCTGCTGTGCGTCAAATGCAGAACGATACCCCTTCGCCAACCAAGTTTTTGCATGATGCTCAGCTTCATATCTATCCATATGAGGTCCTAGAAGTCTGATGGGCAAGTGTGCTAATGTGGAATGAAGATATCAGTGGTATCATAATTGAGTTCATTGCGGAAAAGCCACGTTCAGATTAGGCACTAGACACTGCAACTGATAACTGTTTTTTTTTAATCTACGGGGCTGTTCAATAATTCTAGGTGTTGGTATCAGGCCCTGCTAGTACTCCATCACTAGGGCTATGAATCTTAAATATTTCACAAATTCGAAAAAAATTATTTTCTCCGTAAGTGATCGACTTACTTTTAGGTTAGAATCATTCAAAACTACAACATAGTTTTCAGATGCATTCACTTTATCTGTTGTTGACAGCAGCCTGGATGACAAATTCTGTGCTAAAATCAACCTGGATCTCAAATACTTTTATTAAAAGTGTGATGTCGTTATAAGTTGGGATAAGGTTTAAGTTTGATTTTTGAGGCTGTAGAAATTAGCCAACTCTTTTAAGGGATTATACATTACAGCTAGGTTGTAGACAACATGTGGATCACATTGTATTACAAAGCCCTTTTGTATGTACAACGTAGTTTTGAGTTCCGTTTTGGGTCGTTTGATGCTTGTAAAAAATGGTTTATTCAGGCTCTGAAATCTTTCCAAATATCTTTTATTGCCATCCAACTACATACTACCCAACGGGACTCAAGAATACGCCGACTGCTACGTCTTCCACCGAATCGGCCACAGCGAGTTCTAAACGATGGATTAAGCAATACTGTGTGAATAGGTTTGGAAACTTCTCCATCAGCTGCTTTGCTAAATCTGACTTTTTTCCAACATGACGGAAGCTTCATTGCATGTCAAAGCAACTAAATGGTCTTTCAAAAAGTCTTGGCCTAGACCTAATGACTATAACTGTTTTAAAAGTTCTTCCAAGATACCAGATGCTGTTGTGTCATTTAACTCATAAATGGCCAAAGGGATCCACATTCCTTCTAATGTTCTAATATACACAATCAAAGGCTTTTTATTTGAAAGAGAAGTGGATTCATATGCCAGTGAATACTTTGAGTCACTCTTTACTAAGTTATTTACTAGATTTCATTCCAGCTGGTCCGAAATATGATCCACTGCATTTGAGCAGGCAACATTTGAATGACGTATTTGGTCCGCATATAAACTATTTTTAATTTGGAGATAAATTTTTATCTCAAACTCATAAATCGATCAATTTAGCCTTGCTTGTTTATAAGTTGTGCGAAAAAAAAACGCTTTATAGCAGCTTGTTCATTTGCCATGGAAGCAATGGCGTTCTCAATTTTGTTCTTTTGCGTTAATCTGGGTTCTTATTAGCTATATTATAAGCTGAGGACATACGATGGTCAAATAGTTTTTTGCTAAGTGATACTTGTTGATATTTTTTATTTGATCCATATGAGATTACGGCTCCTAAAATCCACAGCTGACTTAGTTTTAAGCCTTTTATTTTTTCACCGTCTAATCTAGATACATTTTTGCAAACTTGCCATCCTACCTCTTTTTTTTATTTTCCACACATTGTTCCTTATACCAAAAATCAGGTTTTTCATCATCAATACAAAAATTATTATTAAGCCTACTTACGTTGTTGTCCATATCTATATCAATGAAGCCATAAAAATTTTCATCTACCGCCCACGACCTAGGAGAAGAACTGTCTTCTTGTTTTTTGTCGATAGTGTATTCTTTTCAAATGACAGCTAACGTTGATGATTCTAAACTGTCACGCACACGCACACGCACACGCACACGCACACGCAGACGCACACGAACACGCACACGCACACACGCGTGCGTGCGTGCGTGTATATATATATATATATATATATATATATATATATGTCTGGACAAAAGCTTAACAGATTTGTAAATAAGGAGGGCACATTAGATCCTAGCTTAATTTTTAAACATTTTTGTAGTGATGTGTTTCGAATTAAGTAACTTGTTGAGTTGAAACTCAAATAAGTGTTTACTTGCATATAACGTCTTGAGCACACCGTAAGCTTTTTTTAATTAATTAGTAACGTGTTCCCTAAATCTATGTTTCGTATCCATTATAATTCCCAGATTACCAACCGTGTCCATCCTAATGATATAAGAATTAACTATCTTAACAATAAAAGTATCTTTTAACTGACAGATTTTGTTTCGATTACCAAATAGAAGAAAAAGAACTCTTTTAACGAGTTTAATTTCAAATTAAATTTACCCGATACTTCTTTAATATCTCGTAATTCACAATTAAGCAGCTCTAGATCTAGATGGACACTTCGTTCTTCAAAACTAAAATAAAGTTGCATGTCATTCACATACGCTTGTACTTTAGAATTCGTAATGGAATAACTTCAAAAGTATAATTGATGAAAAGAAGGGGACAACGCACCAAACCTTGAGGCATCCCTGAAATAATATTCAAATTAGAAGAAAAGAGGTTGTTAATTTTAATCTGTTGACATCTGTCATTTAAATATGAACGCACAAGAAATTCAACACTTAAACTAAAACCAGAATATCTGAGAGCGCACATTAGTTTATGATTAATAATAATAATAATAATAATAATGTCTTTATTTGGACACAAAGAATATACATAAGCTAATTGTCTCAAATGCTCTTGACATATCAAAAAGACAGAAATTAAACCGTTGTCAGGCGAAGTAAAAAGATGATTCATTACAGTTGATAATGTAGTAGACGTCCTAAATCCTTTCGTTAATCCATATTGCGATAAAGGACACGAATTGTTAGACATAAAGCAAAAATAAATTTGGTCATGAAGTAGCTTTTCAAATAATTTAGAGCAAAATATTTATAATATTCATCATGGAAAGACGACGGATTCGTTTTCTTTGGAATGGATATGCCAATTGAGTTTTTACGAGATTGGGAAAATGAAAGTGTCCGTGTAAAATCACCCCCCCCCCCTCCCAACCTATTGTGTGAACCATAAAACTGAAGTTAATAAAATTTTGGGAGACCGAACTGAGGCACATGTACAACGTTTTCGATGGTATTCAGTAATGTAATCACGAAATTGGCAGACGGCCGCCATTTTGTAAAACAAATTTAAATGGGATAATATGGGAAGTAATACCTCATTTGAAAGCTCGTTACAAGTCCTTTGCAAGGACATAAACAACATTTAAATTTTCGCGAGTTTCAACTCAAAAACTCTAATTAATGTTTTAAGGTTTTTGGGTTGAAACTCATTAATCAGCAGTAATTTGTTTAACGTTTTGATGCGTTGAAAAGGACTTGGAACGAGCTTTCTAGTGAGGATTTAAAATTATTTCTTATACAAAATGGCGACTGTCCGCTATTTTCAATGATTACGTCACTGAATACAATCAAACACGTTGTGTATGTGCCTTAGTTCGGTTTCCCAAAATTTTATTAATTTCAGTTTTATGGTTCACATAATAGGTTGGGAGGACACTGTGCATGTACAAACGGTGAACTCAATTTTATCATTTTTAATAATAGTCCATCTCTGTCAGAAGCATTAGATTTCAACATTGAGGGCTTTTCCTCATGTCCTCAATAGGAAAAGGTGGAGGAAATGTGTACTATAAAAATTATCATTATCATTTAAAACCGCTTGCACATATTGCGTAAAATGAGCATTAATCTGATTAGAGTTCTAATGGTAAAAATTCATTTCTATTACAAAGAACATTGAACGGTTGCAACACAGACCAAGTCTTGGCTCCTAAACAAGTTGTAATTTGTTTAAAGTAGCATATTTTACATTTGGAACAGACATTAACGTGAAGTTACGCAACCCTTTGTAATTTAACTAATGAGCATCATTACGTGTAGATTTAAATTTCTGTAATGCTGTATTTCTCTATTCCATAAGAGCATCAAATTCAGACGTAAGTCAAGGTGCTATAGGTTTCGTCACACGAACCTTTTTTGCTCATCAAAAAGGGAATCTCGCCCGTATCATCTCAATATACCGAGCGTCCCAATAAAATGTATACACTCTTTAAATGACTATAACACTAACAAATATTATAATACAGAAAACTTTCAAAAATGAAAATAATGTTAACAAATGTAGAAACTAGTCAATTATCGAAAATGTTCAAATTGTTGGCCATTGTGGTCCATGCACAGCTGATAACGCTGATTGATTGAATCCAAAACGTTCCTAATCATTTCAATTGGTATTTTGGCACATTCTCTTTCAATAGCTGCTCTCAACTCATCGATTGTAGCTGGTTTTGTGGTGTAAACATTGTGTTTAACATGCCCCCACAGAAAAAAATCCATGGGGGTCAAATCAGGTGAGCGTGGAGAGTACTCTTCTCCTCTGCACATTTTCCTTGGTACCACTCACAAAATTGGATTCTGCGGTCATAATCATCTTCATTGAGAGCGTGCATTAATCTAGGAATAAAACTTCTCCATTTGGCACGCTTCAAAATGCGATGGACGCTCGATTTTGAAACTCCTGTCTCACGAGCCGCTTGCCGGACAGATTTTCTAGGTGATTGCTGAAATCTCTGAATGACTTCTCCTTCTCTTGTGGGACTGGTGGATGATCGTGGTCTTCCGGAATGGTTCTTATGGACATCCTCAACAGTTCCTTCTTCCTCAAACTTATCTCGCAAACGAGTAATTGTGAGTCTCGTTGGTGCATCTCGTTGAAACTCCATCCTAAACCGTCTTTGCACTTCACTTACGTTCTCAGTCTTCCAGTAGCACTTTAGAATGAATTTTCTTTCCTCAAAGTTTATCCTGACTCCAGTCATTATTTTAAGCAGTCACAATTGAAAAAAAAAGTGTGGTTGTTATGAACTGTTAAAGAGTGTATACATTTTATTGGGACACTCGGTATATAAAAAGGGGGATAACCAATTGTGTAAGTACTACAGAGTGATAAGTATTACGAGTTTGATGGGGAGGTTGTACGGCAGAATTCTGAAACAACTAGTAGAGAACAGCATATTTGCAATAGTTGAACAAAGAGGCTTCCGCACTGGAAGATCATGCGTTGATAACATATTTGTGCTACAGCAAATAATAGAGAAAAGGAAAGCAAGAAATCTGACAACCCGCATGGTGCTTGTGGATTTGGCGAAATTCTCTTGAAAAAAATATCTAAAACACTGATAAAATCCGACCTCAGTTAAACATACGTACGGGCAACATGGAATTTATATGCAGAGTAAAAAGCGTGGTGAAGGAAGAAAATTCTATATCTAGCCCATTTCCCACAACAAAAGGTTTGAAACACGGATGTAATCTCTCCCCAACCCTCTTTAAAATATACATCCAAGAAACACTTAAGAACTGGAAGAGGAAAGTCTTAGGAATGGGAATCGAAACAACACACGATTGTTTGACAATGCCATTATTTGCCCATGACCAAGTAATAGTGACTGGTGACGAAACAGACGAAGATTACATCTTACGAAAGCTAATAGAAGAATACCAAAAATGGGGATTAAATATGAAACTGTACCAAAAAAAGGAACATCAATTAAGTAGTTTAATTTTATTATCAATTGAAGGTTCCTTAATTAAGCTAAGCTAAGGAAAATCTATCTTGTAGCTCCCTCGTCTACTCGTATCGGGATCGCATTACGATATGTAATGAAAGATGCAGTAGAATGCGTAGTGCAATGCCATCAATTTTGAGTAATATATTGCTATAGCAAGTAATGTCAAGTTGGTATGTCTAATACAGCCTATTTTTGAAGATGGGTAACCATAAGTTTCCCTATTTTAAGGTAAAATTACATAGAGCTAGGAGATCGATTTGATTGTAAATTGTAAAATTCGTAAAATACCGTAAATCATTAGAGGGATTTGAAAGTAAATTTATAGGTTGAGCGAAAATTAAAGTGAGTGAAACGAGGGTTGTAGCACTAGAACTATGGAGTTTGGCGAGAGTGCAAGATTGGTTGATTTTGTTTTACTCTTGAGTGATCTGTTTGCATTCTTGTCTTATGAGGACGATTATATAATGTTTATTACGTTATTGTTTTTGGTGGCGCCCTTGCAATATTTTTATTACCGATTGCACTGTGCTCTAGTGAGTTTTATGCTCCATACCAAAAAAAGCAAAAACTATCAAGTATGCTCTAATAGAAAGTAAAATTGAAGTTTTAATAAAAATAATGACTCTCATATCACATCAAATAGATCAAAGTACACTAAGTGATTACAACACGGTAGCCATACATATACAAATACACATGGGGCATAACAAATAATAACGGTATTCAATAAACGCACTCGAATGATTCAAAAATACTTTCTAATTAATTTTTCTATCACAGAAAATAATTTTCTATCAAAACGTATGTTCTAATTATTTCCATAACTGCACTCCCGTATTTTTTATAATTCCTATCGTTCCGTATGCCTTTCCCACTCCTGTCCCAATAAATATCTGACTGCGCGCTTCCCAAAACATCCTTTACTGGTATTCTCTCTTAAGTTTTTGGAATTTAGTGAGGCATTGGTTATCGTGTGAAGGAATATTTGAATGTTGTAGAAAGATTTTCGTGTTGAAAGCGTTAAATTTGGTTGAGAAATAATATTTTGAGTAAATTTTTATTGATACGGCACTGGTAAAACTACTGGTCTTTTTGCTACTGTGGAATTTGGACTAAGGAAATTGTGGTAGTCGTATGAGTGAGCGAATTTATGATATGTTGATATTTCATTAACGTACAGTACGGAATATGGATGCATATTTTTGTTTGTAGAAATTTTTGTAATATGGTGCAATAAGAAAATTTAAGGCATGTTCAAGAATGAAGTTGATAAAATGTGAGGGAGTTTGCTAAATTGTGCGGAAATAGAATTCGCCCACATGTGAGATTTGCATAGAAAGCTGAGATATAATCTGGATAATCTACAGTGTGAATGTAATTGCAATTGATGGTTTCTTCGGAAAGTTTTCAGTGAATTTACAAAGTAATTCAAGATGGCTACTTTTATTTCGCATGGTTGGCGTTTTCTCTCACGATGTAACTTTAGACGCGGCAAAGAAACGCACGAAATACTAAATTGTGATAGGTGAATTTTGATTTTAGCGGGAATTTATTGTGACGTATTGGCAATACGGCGGGAATAAGGTACATAAGAGAGTGTCAGATTTGAGGAGTTAGTTAGCTAGTTGGTTAGTGGTTTTAGATAGTTCAAGCTGAGCTTGAGCAAGAGTCGCGCTATTAGAATGGTTAGTGTCGGAGTTTATTTGTGAAAATTACAGTTTTAGCAGAGCATGTATGGCAACTGCATTAACCAATAAGGGGATAAACCGTATAGACATTCACAAATAAATAATTTAATATATTGTGAGTTGAAGGAAAACATTAGTCATTTACTTCAACAAATAAAAAGTGCTTAGGCAGATTAGAAGTTAACACAGCGAATAATTTGTTATTAGTGTTCAATTGTGGGACGCGTGACCTAATATTATTATAAAGAAAACTGAGGGCAACCATTTAAGTGATGGAATAAAATTTTTTTAAATTTAGTTAAGATATCGGTGATCATGATTGACATTGAATGTGTTCAATCCTTAGCAATACAAAATTGATTGTATAAAAGCAAATCAGAACTTTAATGTCTATATGGAAGTAACCATTTTTCCTTGTGGTGAACGTTTTGAAGGGCAAACATCACTGCATAAGGTTATGTGATGTTAGGCTAAAGAGCCCCTATACCCGGTATGCGAGTGAACAACCCATAGACACTGCGTTAGTGAGTACTCTACAGCCGAGTGCGTATGTCAAATACGGCTACCTCTGGGGTTTGTGCATAGTGCATCTAAGAATTTAAAAAAGATTACCGAAAGCAGATCATATGGACTAAAACTACCGCATCGAAAAAGGATTAATTAATGTAATACGTAAGAATTACATTTAAATTTTATTGAACCGAGAGAAGTACGATTATCTTTTAAGTACATTTTTTTGTTATTGTTGCACTAATTAGTTGATTAAAAAAAAAAAGGTAATCGAACTTCAGCTATTTTGTTGTTTTTAGTGTTAGGAATAGGGGAATTTTAGTCTTAATGTATTGATTCGTATGTTGGTTTCTTAAAACCATGTCGTTGTATATTTACATGCGAATTTGTCAATATATATCCACTGTTCAATGTATTCTGTCGTTTATTTGTGTCAATTGTGAGCCTAACTGGTTACATCTTCTGATAAGCGAAATTAGTCTTCGTATATTTCGAATTTAAGGATCGATTAGAAATTGCGTAATGAGCCAGATCGATCACAAAATTTGATTCTAGCTTCGAAATATTAATGCAGAACACTCATAACAAAATACTTATTATGTTTTTTTTATTCAGCATAAATTACAGTTTGGAAGTATTAATGTTTAAATCTATTAATGAACGTTTAAATACGATTTTAAAGATAAAGTAGTAATAAAGTATAACGATATTATTGATCATACAAGCACTAACCTCTCTATGTTTGAATTATTCAGCAATTAACGAACATTTTTTTTTGAGATAACCATTTATTGTTAAACCGATTTCGTTTATTTAGAATTCTCTAAATTGGGAATATTTATTTAATTCAAAGTTTTATAACAGTTAGAAATATAAATTTACAGGTATACGAGGGATACTTAAAAAGTATTCAAGTTAACGTCTTACGATTTGAGAATTTTCACTTGTACAGGGTGTATTCAATAAGTTTCGACGGCCCGTGTATTTTAGAATTTCCCTTAAGCTTTTGGATCGGTTTATTTTTAAGTGTGATTGAATTTGAATGGTTAATGGTTTTACTGAGTAGGATGCAATCCTGTCTTCTACAGTCAGATAGGATTAATTTAACATCCCGCCTAAGACTATTTATTTTAGCAAAATTTAAGATTGTGGTGGCGCCTAGAGACAGGGCTTTGTGAATTGTAGGTTAAATATAAGTATAACTTCATTGAAACTACTTTTCAATCATTCTATTCCTTATATCGACCACCTCCATTTCCACTTTGCTTTATTTCATAATACCGTACCTGGTATTAAATATTCACGCCAACTCCCCGCCTAGTATGTAACCCTTGCCACATAATATTCTATCCCCTACAAATCGTGAATTAAAAAATAGTCCTTGTATTTCCACGATGTACGTACCCGAGGAGTGTATAAGAAATTATTTAGCACCGTTTCATTGCCAACCCGGCTATTGGCCCCAAAGGGAGTGTAATAGTACGCAGGGATCAAGATTTCTTTCTTCAGAGAGCAAATTCTCGTGAAGGGCGACATCCATTTTCTACGTCTACAATTCCAGAGTACTTTTTATCCAGGGTTGGTAATTTTCTAAACTATAAGTTAACTGTTCATCCCCCCCCCCCCCTCCTTCCTCGTACTCCCTTACAAATTTATACATCAAAATACAAAAAAATCAAATTAATAATATTTCATCATCATTACCAGGAAACTCATTAGCCCGACATACCCTCCTCCTGTGTACCCAACCCAGTCCTGTTCATCCACTTGGATCACCAAGTCCATCAACAATACCTCCAACACCATCATTTTCATAATACCACTTTGCCACCACCGTCACATTATTGCATTCCACCTGTTCATCCGCCACATTTATAATTTTGTTACTGACATTCATATCGACATTGTGCATGCCACGTTTGTAAAACCACCGTATTCTACCACGTCCATTAAGAGCAATATATTAAAAATTTTAGTTTATACAAAACACATTTCAATTATTGATAAGATTTCACAAACACGTGCACACTAATTACAATCTAACTAATCAAATCATTACCGGATTAACTCATAAATCATGGCGAATCAATTTTCTCCTGGTTGCTAGTCAGTCTGAAATTCAATTAGTTTATTAATCGACTATTAATGATCAAGGCCGCGTTTGACATACGTATGTAACAAAAATTCCATTTACAGTTTAATACACTCAAATATTATTACCTGCAACTTTGAAAAATAATCTCATGCAAAATTAATGCTAAATGATTAATTTACAAACCTAATTAATCCTGGTATATGTATAAAGAAACGTAACTTATCACTTACCGCTGTAATACCAATTTAGAAAAGCCGACACATCATTAACAACGCAGTTAGCGTCTACCTTGGTCTGAATCACCTATATTTTGTCCAATTATCACTTGTAACCTCCCTAGTGCGTGGATTATTTCCGGAAATTTATTGAGTCACGAATGTTTTGAAAATTATCCCGAGTCGAAGACAGGAGATTTCCGATTGGAAATCTCCCGTCGTTATTGACGGTGGGATATTTTCCTTATTATAACACTTGGCACCGTTATTATAGTAGCGCCGGGGAGAGGTGTCACCTGGCGGACTCGAGAATGGGGATATAACTATTACTGTGAAATGCATCTGTATCCCTTTATCTTAGTGCGAAGTTCCCACTTAAAGAAAGACGGGTTATAATATATACGTCTGCTATATATTTTAAATGCAGGACTTAAAAACGTATGTCGATTCTAAAGTCAAAGCGCCTGACGCTGTCAGATGTCTTCTTGGCTATTTAACCTCAAATTATTCTTCGTATTTTGTTTCGTATAGTCGCATCGTGTTTTGTAGTTATGATAATAATTTATCTTTCGCTTCGTAATTTATTAGTTTCCATTGCATTTGTAAACAACAGTTTTTTTCATAACTATTATTATTAATATTCACTATTACGAGGTAAGTTTATAATGCAAAATGTGTTTCCAATTGATTGAATGTATTTATTTATTTTGCAGCAAATGATGATGTCATTAAAAGATAAATCTTTGAAGAGCCAAACTCAAGTAATGTTAATGAATATACTGCATTATTTCGAGATGGAACGCGTTAACGGGGGGCCAAGCTTACCTTTAACTTCCATTATCCAGGTACGCTAATAATTAACTATTTAAATTTGTATTTTATGTATTATTATGTTGCAGCGACCTGCTCTCGCATGCAGCATTTCCGAGAAAACCGTAACTCTGACAAAGGCAAGAATGGCTCTCGCTTTAGTATCTGGGAAATCGGCGCCGGATTCACCGCAAAAAATAGGCTGCGTTTGAAGTCGAAGTCAAAGGATGTCGACGAATACGTGAAAGACGTTTTGAAACGAAAAATTTACACCATGCATGCAACTGGTAAATAATTCAGAAATTATTGTTGAAATGGAGTTAATCACTGTTTAATTTTAGGCTCACATATTACTATTTACCTTCAGTAAAACGAGTTTGAAACAATTGTTACGCAAAATTGGTTTTGAATTCAAAGTTGACGATGGAAGAAGGCGTTTAGTGGAGCAGGTTCATATTGCTAGTGCTCGAGCAACATTTTTGCTAATAAAAGTAGTGAAATTAGTTACGATTCTATCTTTTTGGATGAGACGTGAATTTTTAGTCGCGGAAGCGTTCGAAAATCATGACATGTTAATGATTTGAAAAGCACAAAAAACAAACCACTAGGAGAAGGGAAACGGTAATTAAAATAATCCGATTTGTTAAAAATATTTTTAACCGAACAAATTTTAGTTTTATCGTGCTGGCAACAAGGATGGTTTTATACCTAATTCATCATTGGTATTATCCAGTAAAAGTAAGGCAGCAGACTACCACGATAATATGATCGCTGATTTATTTCAAAAATGGTTTCAAGAACAGCTTTAACCAAATTTAGAAAGACCAAGTTTGATAATTCTTGGCAATGACAGTTATCCTACATTAGTAGAAAAATTACCTCCAAGTAGTTGGAAGAAAGAAAAACTTCTTCAATTTTTAAGAAAACACAACACTCCTCATTCGAATGATATGCTGGAAGTGGAATTATTACAAATTACCAAGGATTTACAAGTTCCAAAAATATATGCAATTGATGAAATCGCTCAT
This sequence comes from Vesta saturnalis, assembly GCA_036346205.1. Lineage (NCBI taxonomy): Eukaryota > Metazoa > Arthropoda > Insecta > Coleoptera > Lampyridae > Vesta > Vesta saturnalis. Next base: position 215,868 of record JARFJB010001166.1, on the reverse strand, counting down.
CAATGCGGACATCAAATTTTACATTTACCTCCGTATCACTGCCAATTCAACCCTATCGAGTTAATATGGGCAAATTATAAACAGTATTACAACAAAAACGTTGGAAGACAGGGCTTCAGGGACGAGAATGCTTTATCGCTATGGAAGGATTCATTAAACCAAGTAACTGAAGAACTGCGGCAAAAGTGTATTTTACATGCTGAAAAGGAAATGATCCAGTGGTGGGACGTCCAAAAAAGTGCTGAGGAAATGGTAAAACCTCTAGTAATCAATGTCGGAGAGTCGAGTGAAGATGATAGTGAAAGTGAAGGTGATGACTTTTAATTATAAGATGTCCAATATTTGAGTTTAAAGCAAAAATTTGAATCTTAGTTACTTTATAACATTGTAAAGAATTATTGTATTTAACATATACCTCTGTAACTGTACTTAGGTTTACATTCGTATATATATATATATATATATATATATATATATATATATATATATATATATATTGACAAACTGTATGTAAACTGAGATTTTAAAAATCGGTTCTATTATTAAATAATAATAACTCTTATTTTTAACATCCAATCCAGTGTATTTATTTATGACAAAATCAGTTATTTATAAGTGGCTTCGATAACCAAATTACAGCTTTGACACTTTTGACGCAGTGAGATCTGTGGGCTAAAAACGATCCTCCGCAATTAACCAAACCTTTCGCACTTCATTCGGGCACTGGTTACTGCTAGCTAATTCGTTTCTTATTGAAAATTATTGATATAATTAATTTGCAAAACAGATCCAAAACGAAATTTTGTTGAGTTGGTCTCGGTTCTGATAATCGTCTACAATATATTTTTATCATATGACTACCAACACTCGGTGAACTTTACGTGCCAGAATAAGTGCGAACAAACCTTAAACGAAATTCGACTTTATTTATACGAGTGGATGGGGATAAGACCTTTAGGATGCTAAATCCCGAGGTATTCGAACAATAATTTTATTTAAATTTGACAGCGCGGCTTAAATTTGAAAATAACCTAGAAATATTGACGATGTTTTGTTGGTATTCAAAATTACTAACTATATGAACCAATAACGACACGCGTTTTTAAAATCTTAAACCATGTTTTACTAAAAGATGAGTCATAAGACACCTCTCGTAGGCCCGACTATAATTTTCTCGTGCGTGTTACTAAACAGTCTGTTTTAGAGAATTACGCTAGTGGGCCAGAATCGCCAACACCAGCGGGAGATTCAAACAGTTACAGCCAACCCGAATTCAACAGATACATGTACATAGGTTTAATCATTAATTTAAACACCTCATTAATACGATAATGGTTGTAAATTTATTTTAACCAATGAATTTGTAACTTTGCTTCGTTTAGGTAGGACACAAACAGTAATATATAAGTATTATGAGTTTTGTTATGAACGAATAAGTTCAAAGGTAAATATGTAATTAAAAATTATTATTAATTTTATTAAATACATAAATAAAAAGTTTACCTCGAGTAGGATTTGAACCTTTGTCTTTATGTATGTAGAACCGATGTAAATTCTAAATATAATGAGATTACCATCAAATTACTTATATTAATGGAATGTGAGCCTGCAATATCGCAAAATTTACATCGATTGGGGCTTGAACCTTGATGGCGCAGTTGGTAAGCGCGGTACTCTAGCAAAGTACAGGTCGTAAGTTCAAATCCTACTCGAGGTAAACTTTTTATTTATGTATTTAATAAAATTAATAATAATTTTTAAGTAATATATAATATCCCCTGACCTTATATTAAGATTTATTTAATTTCTTAATAGTAATATTTTTGTACAGCTGCAAAGCAAGCAAAGGGACTGTAGTAAACGCACCAATGTGGTGAGATCAATGTATCAAATTCACGAGATTGATAATAAAAATCATGAGACTATTCTTAATAAATATTTGGTATTTAATTATTTATTATTTTGCCGTTTTTAAACTTTGCGTATTGCCATCCATACTATAATTTAGGGCGTCGTGTATTGAATTAACTCTAACTTCTGCACGCTGCGTCACCAATTGGCATTGGTACTTTCATGTAAATCTTAAACCTGAATTAACATTAATAAAGGGCTCTGAAGGAATCTATCCTAACCTAATCTAAACAAATTCGACTAATAAAATAATTATTTTGAGAAATACAAATACATATTCTATTGGCAACACCGCAACAACGACGTAAGTCAGGGTTATTTCAATACACGCTAATTTATAAAACTGCATTGGAGGAACTTGATTTAAAAAATCAACAAAACAAATCCATTTTAACACTTTAATGTAAACACAATAAACGCCATCCGCCATTAGTGTTCAAAGATTTATCATTAGCGCTAGCGCATGCATATACGCACAGGGTCGCCAATCTTTGAACTTGAAATTTCGTGGAAGGCGATGAGAAATTTCCCTTGAATAACAAATTTTTCCCTAGATTGTTGAAAACGACACCAGGAAGTTTTAAACATTATTGAAAAAAAACACTTTAAATATTTATTATAAGGTTAAAAAACAATGAAACGACAAACAAATATAAAACAAATATGTATGTATTGTCAGATAACATAAAATAAAAAAGTATGTATTCTCAGAACAATACACAGATAATAAACTCCCTAAATCGGTACAAAGTTTCATCACTTTCACTTTCGGGTGAATTTTTTTTGTGATCAAACTATTTTCTGTATATCATATTACTTAACATTCCTGCATAAATGTCGCAATTGTAACAATGTTTGTCTTCCCCATAAAATAACCTCTTAGTGTCAAGAACACCATTCAAAGTATCGGTACCTAGTTTATTTCTGCATTCTGTTTTTATTAAGTTTGTCACTGAAAAAATTCTTTCAACTGCAGCGCTTGAATGAGCACTATTAAAATACAACAGATAAGTTGTGAAACTAAGGGAAAAGTTGTACTGCCATCTTTTTTTTATATTTGTTACATGGTTCCAAAATGATTCAGGATCATTTTCTTAAGTATCTCCATTCTCTATCCAGTGTATTAACGCAGATATGCCCACTGTACTACAAATAGTACACCACTAACATGTTTAAAATTTGTTGAAACTTGTGAGTCAAGAATGGGTTAGTAGTTGAAAGTCAGTTGGCAGTTATATTCAGTGGTTGTTACATGCAGAAAATTGCGTTATATTAGTTTGTGTCCTTGTAGTGAATTTTTAATTTTGTGCAATTTTCGAAAATGGCAGAATATGGAATTAGATTTGCAAAGTAAGTGATTTACACACATTTGCTGTCAATTAATTTTTATTTCAAGAACGGTAAATATTGAAAATGTTGCTATTTAAAGATTGTATTTTAAAAATTAAGCAAGTCTTTTATTTGAGGGCCATTTCTTGATTTGCTTTTGATTGTACTAAAAATAGAGCAGTGGGCACTTGGGTATCTATAAATTGTAATTTGTTTTAGAAAATTTTCTCTGCACGAAGCTCTTGGTATGCTTAAAGATGAAGAAGCACTTGTTAAAAAAACAATCCCCCCCCACGAATAGTGCTGCAGATGTGACTGATGAAGATTCAGGAAGTGAAGATATTATTAGCATCAATAATTTACCAGGTACTCAACTTCAGGCCCCTGCAAAACTAAATTTTTCCACAAATAAAGGTCACTTTTCTTTGAACTAAGAAAGGTTAATTCCACTAACACGAAGAACAGCTCTAATCCGAAGGATGCTGAAAAAAGGAAAAAAATCTACAACTGGGTAAAAGCAGATTTAGTTATAAATTCTGTTAACTCCCATAATAACGAAGAAGGTACTAAACGGTTAGAAAGCGCCCTTAACAGAAATAAAGTGCTTTCGGGGTGTGCTCCTTCTCAGTGGGTATGTTCAAGTACCACGACGTCGTATGTATTGGGAGTACAAGACTCAAAATTCTCCGGTATCACAAGCAATTTCCAGAAATAAATTTGAATACATCGTTTTTTTAGATGTATCTGATAAATTTGCAAAAGTCAGGCCTCTCTTCCAACATCTCAATGAAACGTTTTTAGAAAAGAGTGTATTCCAAGAGATACAATCCGTTGATAAACCCATGATATCCTATTTGGGTCGTCATGGGTGCAAGAAATATGTACATGGGAAACCAGTACGGTATGGCTACAAATTTTGGGTTGGAGCAACACGTTTGGGGTACGTGAATTGGTTGGAGCCGTATCAAGGTGCCTCAACAAATATAGATGACAAATACAAAGAATACGGAGTAGAATCAGCTGTGGTTTTAGAATATACCACTGAGGAAGAAATGGCCAGATCAGCAGATCCACATCTTTTTTGATAACTTCGTCTCCACATTGCCCTTATTTGAACTCCTGTCAGAAAAAAAAACGTTAATGCTAAAGATCTCATCTAATGGATTCTAAACTAATGAAAAAGAGGCAATATGGCTTCTATGATTACAAAAGGGTTGAAGATCAGTCACTCATTCTGGTGAAATAGCATGATAACAATGTTGTAACTGTATGCTCTAATGCAGTAGTAATAAATCTTGTACATTCTGTGGAGCGATATTATCAGAAAGAAAAAAAAAATCCAGGTCAAGTGTAATATTTTGTGTCAAGTTGTCAAAAATATCATAGCAAAATATATTCTAAATAGGTGTCTCAGCCTCACATTGTCAAGCTATACAATGCAAATATAAGTGGTGTGGACAGATGCGACCAGAATGTTAGTTTGTATAGAACTTCGATTCGCGGAAAGAAATAGTACTTTCCACTGTTTCACACTGTGTCGACATGAGCGTACATAATGCTTGGCAGTTGCACCGACATTAAGGAGAAGAACTCGATCAACTGGAACTTTGAAGAAGTATTGCTGTAACCCTTTTAATCCAAAATAAAAAACAAACATCGGCTAAGGGCCATTCATCTGCAAAAAATGGAACTGAAATAAGATAGGATCGCATGGATCACTTTGAAATTCCTCAAGAAAAATAAACAAGATGCGCTTTTTGCCATGAGAGGTCCAAAACAAGGTGTCAAAAATGCGATAAAGGGTTACATGTGAAATGTTTTGTGCAATATCATACCAACAATTAAGTTTTTTTAAAAGTAGTCGTAGTACAGTGAATAGTTGTACAAATACCCATTTTACTGCATATAGTACAGCTAGTTTTTTGTATTCTTTAAAAATATAAGTTTTTTTTGATCATGGATCTTATTTCTTAATAATCCAAAATAACATTTCCTAAAATATAAGCGACATAAATAAAGCCAAAATTGTATGGGTATATCGAGAGATACGCAGACACATACACACACAGACCGAGAGACGCAGACGGAGATACACACAGGCCGAGAGATACACAGACCGAGACACACAGACTGAGACACAGACCGAATCACACACGCGCGCGTGCGCGCAAGCGCCCACTTACACACACACACACACACACGCACACACTTTTTCAAACGTACTAAAATGAATTAATAAACAAAACACATAAAACTTAACCATAGATAAATACGTTGATAAATATATATTAATGCAGAAACCTTCTAAAAATATATACAGTGTCCAGTATAAAATAATGTACATGGGGATATTGGAAAACGTTGGAGATACAAAGTCGGTTAAATGGAAGAAAAGTTGCTGCCCAAAAATGATCTAAGTTTATTTTATTTCAAATCGATATCGTTACGTAGATACAGGGTAAAAATTAAAAACGTGTATTTTCGAAAAACTATATTTCTTTATTATGAAAACTAGTTATCAAATTTTCAAGATATAAGTAAAGGTAAAGATACATGTAAAAAAAAAGGCAACAGGATACGATGATTTTAAAAATGGAATCAAAAAATTCTACGCCTACTATTCGGCCAAAGTCAACTATTGTTTTTCTTATGGGGCGCATTTTTAAAATCATCATTAGAAATATTCTTAAACCATGTATAATATGTGCATGTTTGCTCAAGATAAATAATGAAAAATCCTGTACATTCTGTGATATTCTCAGAAAGAAAAAAAAAAGATCCAGGTAAACTACAAAATTTAAATTTTGTGTCAGCCTCACATTGTCAAGCTATACAATTCAAATATGGATGGTGTGGACAGATGTGACCAGAATGTTAGTTTGTATAGAACTTCGATTCGTGGAAAGAAATAGAACTTTCCACTCTTTCACATTGTGTCAACGTGAGCGTACTTAATGCTTGGCAGTTGCACCGACATCAAGGAAGAGAATTCGATCAACTGGAACAACTAGTACAGTGAATAGTTGTACTCACTGTACTACATATAGTACAGCCAGTTTCTTGTATTCTTTGAAAGTTTTTTTTGATCATGGATCTTATTTCTTAATAACCCAAAATAACATTTCCTAAGATATAAGCAACATACATAAAGCCAAAGTTGTAAGGGCATATCTGGGTTAAAATCTGTTTCAGAAATACCAGCCACTTTGAATTGGTCTGCCAAGGCAAAAATAGAGGCATGTTTTCTTTTGCTTGATGTTTTCAGGAATAATTTCTTCAAACAACTGAAAAGATTTAACATGAAAATCAAACCGTTTATAAACATGTCCTCCTAAATAAATCTTTTCTAAAGACAAAAAGTTGTGGGGAGATTTATACTGAATATTTTCCATTGAAGAAATTCGTTGCAATAATCTGGTGTTAGGTACATTTCCATTAAAGCCCTTGTGGTGGCTGAAATCTTAGGGTACAAGAGAAACACTTTTGGTTTTTCAGATTGCATCTAGATATTAAGATAGTTGAAATATGGCAGTACGAAACCTAGAAATTGCAGGTAAAGTTTTATAATAGAGTCATTTAATTTTTGATAAATGAGTTCTGTGGATTTTAGTTTCTCTTCTGCCATTGAATCAGTGAAAAATAATTGTAATGCTCCCCATGGTTCTAATAATCGTGCCACTACGTGATGCAAACTTAGCCATGGTGTTTGGGAAAGACGGAGTAATTTATGTGATTTAACATTTGCAAAGTGTTGAAATTGCAAGAACTGATCTGTCTTTTTAAAGCTATACCTCCCTGGCAAGTTCTTTTGCATCATTGGGCAATTTTGTTATGGCATAAGATGCACACAGGGCAAATGAATGGAATGTGCACTTTTGAACAAATAAATTTGGAATATCATTCGCCAAAAGTGTTTTAACTGAATTATGTCATCATTACATCATTACATTTGCCCCGTCAGCGCCTAAACCAATCATGTTACTTTTATAACCTACTTTATTTTCTGCAAAGAAGTTGACGATATTATTATAAATAGTAATGGTTGTTGCATCTGCCAGAGGAACCATTGTCAAAAAAAGATCGTTTAATTTATCGTTCAATAATAACCTGCATACCAAACAAAGGTGTTTTGTTGCTGCCCTGTCAGTGGACTCATCTATAATGAGAGAAAATTTGTTTCTCTGTAGTTCCGTAATCAATTTTGTTTGGACACTGCACCCGTTACGTTTTTCACCACATTCGTACACTTTGTTCTACCAGGGGTTATTTTTTGTATGACTTTAGGATCCTTTGGCATACTTTTTATTAACTCAGTTAGGTGATCAGCAGTTTTAAAAGGTAAATTGTGTTCGGAAATGAAATAACTAATTCTAATCTCCGCAGATCGAAGTGATTTATCAAAATCAACATTTTCTTGCATGAATTTTGTTAATGTTGGCTGACTTACATTGACAATACCAGCAGATTTACGTTTGTGACCAATTCCACTTTCATGTTTGATTATTTCAGACAGCCTTCCCACATAGTCTTTTTTGCACGCTGTGCACAAGAAATAGATAGTACCCTTTTTACTGGGTTTCAGCCATGGTCTGTTGTTTGGCCAATCTTCTTTAAATCGCTGTACATAAACTTTCCGTTTCTTAGATGTAGATGGACCAGTTTCTTGTTGCTCGCTTTCTGTTTCATATTCATCGTCTGGTACCGTCCTCAGGGCATCACTTTCATCACCGCTTGCCGTTTTCTACAAAAGCAACAGTTAAGTGTACAAAAATCTTCACCTACATTCACTTAACCCGTTAACGGGCAACTTAATTTCTTTTGAAAAATCAAAATTTTTATTTTTCAACAATATTAAAGTGAGTAAAATAATACTTAGAATTTTTTCTTATCTCGTTCCGTTTTTGAGATATCAGCTGTCCTATAAATAGGACGCTGCCGCTGAAAAGTACCAAAATAATTATTTGTAAGTATAGAAATACATTTATTTTTTACATCCAGCACACTATAAGTTTACTTATAAACTAATTTATTCAGTAAATGTTATCAACACTCAAGTGCACCGACAAATTCTTCGAAGTAGTTTATAGTATTTTTATAGATAACGTAAAGGGCAGCTTCATATTTATAGGACGGATACGGATAGTTTCTTTTTATTAGAAGACCTGAATTGTAAATATTTTCACTAAATAAGCATAACTATCAACTAATATAAACAATATAGAATAAGATTATAGATTTGAAACTAAAAACTCACTATCAGTCATTATTTATTAACAAATGTTTAATTGACTAACCGTATAGTAAAATCATTAAACAAATTATAAGAAAAAAATACCAATTTGTTTATTGCACCTTATATAACTCAATAGTTTAACGACTTTAGTGTACAACAAAAAATTCTAGTTGCTGTCCTATAGATAGGACGCTGCCCTATAATGGGTTAATAGTACCTACCTTTCATTTTACTTTACTAATAAAACAAATGATTCTTAGATATGGTCTAAGAAATGATTACACAATTTGAGATTACACACGTAGTGCGACAAGGCGTACATTGAACTTGTCAGTTGTATTGGTGAATATATAGGCATAATAAACAAAAAAGAAAGCGACTTTATCGATCGATTAGTTGGCCTGATCTGTCCTGTCGAACCGAGGACAGATGGCGATCGCGATACAATAACCTAACAACCATAAACTTTCCGAGTTGGCATTCGCAATTGCTACAATTATCAAATGATTGCCTAATTTGTTAAATTTCCCTACAATATAAAAATATTTCTCTGTTTCCCTAGCAGACTACGATTTCTCTAGATCTAGGGATGTTTCCCTAGGATTGGCACTACTGTATACGCATCACGCATCTTCCACTGAAGCATAGCGTATTAAAATATTATTAATAAGATATGCTTGCTATATAATTTATAATTCGAGCGCGTAAAATTATATTTGTTTAATTTATAATGATGTTAAAACGCAAAATACGAAAATCATTAGATTTTGTAGTTAAATCATTAGATCATGAGATGAAGATCAAAATCATTAAAACTCATGTAAAATCATGAGATACCACAACACTACAACATACTATAACGCGTCCAAATCTCCAAACTCAGTAAGAGACTTATGGAAAAGCAGTGGAGGATTGCCAAACTTATTATGCCAATAGATTACTACACCTATAATACCGTATTAAGGGTATAATAATACTATATCTACGGTACAAGACACAATTTATAACCTCAAAATTAATAAAAATATTTGCAATGCAATACAAATTTAGATAAATCTGCAATGTACTTATGAATATACCGAAAAAGACTACCCTTAATCTATACAAATCGAATCTTTGAACTGTATTTTTTCGAAAAGCGAAGTAGGCGTATGTAATGTAGGGGTACATTACATGACAACATGATGGGTTAGATTACCCTGTACAGGGTGTCCCAACGATAGAGTAAAGTAAGTTTATGCTTAACTAGAATTATTTGTGTAAATATTGTATGGACCATGGGGTAGAGGTAAGAAGTGTGCATTTTTTTAAAATATTGGAAGTTATACAGGGTGCGCCAGAAAAGCAGGACGTGAAAAAGTATGATTTTTTTAAATAGAACACCCCGTATTTGATTTTAGTTTTTAATTCTACGTGTCCATACAAACATATTTTGTCATACAAAAGATTGGCTGAAAGTTTTTAGTTCTTGAGATATTCGCGTTTAAAGATTATTATGGTCATTTTCGTGGGGTTGATGAATGGGCAATTGTTCCGTTATTTCACAATAAAAAAATTGATATTTCGTGTGAAAAATGAGTGATATTATACTAACGTTTAGACCGAGTAGTATTTCTAATTTTCTCAACAGGGTGTTTGTTATAACCATTCAAATTTGAAAATTCTCAAATTAAAAAAATCAGTTTTTTAATTGCACACCCTATATATTTTATATCATTTTATTCGGGATTAAAAATCTATCATTTTGTCAAATATATCCTATATCTATCTTTGATAGTTTTCGAGGAATTTCGATTTTTCTCACTAGCTACGTTACATACGATACTATAACATTATTGTGGATCGTGGTAGCCATGGAAAACAATTGCGACGAAATAAAATAAACCACCTAAGCGAGAATATTAACAGTTTTTATTAATGAGAAACAGTAATTCAATAATTATTCAACATTGCGTCTTAGTAAATGCTCAAATAGACGGCCTTCTTGCTGAATACACATATTGAGCCTTTTTCTTATGTTCTGTCTCACTTCGTATAACATAAGAGGGTCACTGTGCGACAAGCTTCGCGAATTCTATTTTCATGTCCTCCCTTGTTGTAAGTTTAATAATATACACCCGATCTTTTATGTATCCCCATAGGAAAAAATCCAGTGGAGTTAAATCGCATGACCTGGGTGGCCATAATATAAAGCCATTACGTCCTATCCATTTCTCCGGGTATTGCTGGTTCAAGAATTCCCTTACGTCCCGATAAAAATGTGGAGGTGCACCATCCTGTTGCAACCACATATTTAGTCGTCCTTCTAAATTGATATCCTCAAGTAACACATCAAAAAAATAGGGACCGATAATTTGGTCATTAAGTATACCACACCACACATTTAGTGACCAATGATTTTGGTTTTGAACTTCTCGTAGCCAAAATGGATTATCAATGGCGTAATAGTGCATATTATGCCGATTTACAGCCCCATTACTTTTAAACGTCGCCTCATCGGAAAACATTATGGAGCACAAAAAGTTGTTATTTAATTGCAGCCGTTGATTAATGATATTGCAGAATTCAATTCGTCTTGCAAAATCCTCTTCTCGCAATTCTTGATGAAGCTCAATGTGATAGGGATGGTACTTATACTTCAGCGTTGTTCGATTCACGTTTGATTTGGAGGAATCAAATATCGTCGCTAATGTTCTAGAACTCACTTGGGGATTTTCTTGAATATTTAATAATATTTCAAGTTCTTTTTCTTCATTAGCTGCCCTTTTATTAACAACTTTACGTTTGAAGTATTTAACACTACCGCTAGAATCAAATCTATCCATCAAATTTTCCAAGCCAACAGTAGTAGGTATTCGACGTTCAGGATATTTCATTTTGTAGATTCGTTGTGCCAATAAAGGGTTTTTCAGCCTCGCCCAACACGTATATCATATCAATTAATTCATTTGTCGAATAATCCATAATTGATACAAGAATTGATAACAAGTTAAATGCGAAAACGACAAATTTAATATGTGTTTATTTTGACAAGTAGGAAACCTTTGTATCTTAGTAACGCAATTATTATTTTCCATGGCTACCAAGATCCATGCAATGCAATGTTATCGAAAATAAAGTAGCTAGTGTGAAAAAATCGAAATTACTCGAAAACTATCAAAGATAGATATAGGATATATTTGACAAAAATGATAGATTTTTTAATCCCGAATAAAATGAAATAAAAATATATAGGGTGTGCAATTAAAAAAAACTGATTTTTTTTAATTTGAGAATTTTCAAATTTGAATGGTTATAACAAACACCCTGTTGAGAAAATTAGAAATACTACTCGGTCTAAACGTTAGTATAATATCACTCATTTTTCACACGAAATATCAATTTTTTTTATTGTGAAATAACGGAACAATTGCCCATTCATCAACCCCACGAAAATGACCATAATAATCTTTAAACGCGAATATCTCAAGAAATAAAACTTTCAGCCAATTTTTGTATGACAAAATATGTTTGTATGGACACGTAGAATTAAAAACTAAAATCAAATACGGGGTGTTCTATTTAAAAAAATCATACTTTTTCACGTCCTGCTTTTCTGGCACACCCTATATAACTTCCGATATTTTAAAAAAATGCACACTTCTTACCTCTACCCCATGGTCCATACAATATTTACACAAATAATTCTAGTTAAGCATAAACTTACTTTACTCTATCGTTGGGACACCCTGTACATGGAATTGTGAAAGAATTTCTATAAGCAACAGCATGAGCAAATCGTAACTTTATCATTTGCCTACCGAAAGAGTTTGCAGTAAATAAACAAAATAACAATTTTATTAAAGTTTGATTATAGCTGCATCATTTATTTCCATTGCAATATAATATAGGAAGTGTGGCTATTAAGTCACGAGACGAAGCTGAAGAACACTTTAATTTGATTTAATAGTCACACCTCGTATTTTTTTGTTTTTCAGTACAGTTTAATCGCTCGAATCGATTTCTAGGTCTTCGGATGATGATTCGGTAACGTTCATTATAAACTCTGCAGTATCATCTTGATGGTTATCAGCTTCCGACATCTTACCTTCAACAATCTTTACATGACATATAGTGCCAACTTTCAATCGTCACTTTTTCGTAACCAAATTTTATTAATCCATGTCTTTAACTTTAAAAGTCTTATTCACTTTAATATAATGTTTGACTTGTGCCCACAACATTTCTACCGGGTTTAATTCACAGTGGTAAGGAGGCAAACGAAGAACCTCATGACCTCTTTCTTGTGCCATAACACCAAGTTCATTTTTGTCATATAGATGCCTCAATTGTGCTACAGTAGCCAATAGGTTCCACTTCAACATGTTATCTTCAATGGGCATTTCTTTCTTACTAATCCAATTTACAATTTGTTCTTTTCGCCACGCCATTGTTGGCATCTTCTCTACCTTCCTGCTGTTTAGAATAAGTTGATTGATAAATGACTTCTTGTAAGTGTGTATTTAATTGTGCACATCGGCTGTGTTCTTTTTACAGAGGAAACTAAATTCCGCACCAGGAATAAAACCATTATCGCCACTAGCATGAAGTAAGGCAAATCGGGGTCCAAGACCACTTGGTGACTTTAAACCTGTACTGAGCCCTTGAACGAATGCCTGCCCATCACTTTCAATAGTGGTGTCACATCATGCCTTACTGTGTGCCCCACATTAACCCTCGATTCATCGGTATATATATATATATATATATATATATATATATATATATATATATAATATATATATATTATGATATATATATATATATACATAAAAAGTAAACATTGCCTATTATGCGAAATATGACATTATATAAACATGTAATTAGAGATCGAATAAAAAGACTAAGTAGCTTCTTCTCGGAACTTTCTGATGCATCTTAAGTATTTCTACCTCTATCTTATAATGTCAGCACGTTCAACAAGGATACTCTTGCGTCACATCTTTTGAAACTCAAAACCCGTATCTTTCAAGAGGTTGAATAGTGTACTGCGTTTAAAATGTAGTACATCATCATCACCAATACTGGAAGAAAGAATACTATTCGTCGTTGGTGGAATGTTTTCAATGAAAAAATTGTGTACTTTGTAACACCCTAAACGAGTGTACGATAATTGTTTCATTAATTTCCCTGTTTTGCTAGCTCAGGATCACAGGGGAGGTTCAATTTGCAATTTTCAACACTCCAATGTATGTTGGGTTGCCTGAATTTAGAATCAAGTAACACAATGTATTAAGAATATAATTTGTGAATTGAAATAAAAATATAATACTTTTAAATAATAACAAAATAAATAATTATTCTGGTTTATAAACTAAAATTAAACTCAGCTCGGTAGTTTGAGTCTGATGTCGTATCTGGCTTCGGGTTTGCTCGCACCTGTCGCGAGCTGTAACAAATGTCATTAAGCATGTGTCTGTTATTTTCCGCGGGTTTCCTTTTAGTAAGTGTAATAATAATTAATTAACAATGATGACCGTCGGTCGGGTTACTGGTGGGGGTGAAGATAAAAGGACCGAGTGGTTTTTATGAAAGTGGAATAACAACTTCAATCAGGTAAGACAGTGATTGTATAATGTTACTTTGCGATAATGAATTTGTGGGTGATTACAAATATAGGGGTGAAATCTGTGTGACTTAGAGCAGGTTTAATCAATTAAATATAATTGTTTGACATTGATAGGAAAGTTGCGGTACTTAAATGGGTTAGGATAACCCTTGACCTACACTAACATTTGCAATTATTATAATCAGCTGTTTGTTAGTGTTATAGAATTTGGGTGTTTGGAATGTGACTTGATTTTTAATGGATATTATTAAAATAGATTGCACACAATTGTACTAAATGAACTATGAATGTGATTTATTTAACTGTTCTGGTGTATTATGATTAATCGAGTAACTAAATGGAGAAATTTTAATATAAAGTGTAAATCAGGTGAAATGGTGCACTAAATTATGTTTAACAATTAGTACTGGGGTTAGACTAAATAGAATTTTTGTGAAGTTTATCCTGGGGTGTTATCTTGAAATTACAGGGCCATGTGAGTGGATAATTTGGTTTCGATACCAGGTGGTAGGAGTTCGGACAAGAGTTCAAGAGGGTGTATAACAGAGAGAGGATATAAGGGTAAGTGGTATTCGGATAAGTGTCTGGTGACGGTATAAGTCTTATATTGAGAATCTGGATTAAATGGATATCTAATGATTTCTATACACCCTTCGTGGTAGTAACACCGAACAGATGTTAGATAGGAATCAGGTTTATACAAGGCTAATAGAGAAAATGATAGGGATATAGCTGTTAACGGTATGAGTATTATACTGAGAATTGTTACACGTCCAAACCGCACTAGGCGTCGTGTATGCTTACTAATGTAAGCGGGTTGCCAAGCCAGCTAACAGGGAGATGGGCGTGGTCGAAATAATAAGTAAAATGAATGATTACTACGCTCAAACACCTTATACCGATATTCAAACAGCTCAGTTCGGGAAAATATGTCTCTAGGCGCCACCACAATCGAAACTTTCTAAAATAATTGTCTTGAGCTGGGTGTTAATTAACCCTACTTGATTGTGGAAAGTAGGATTGTGCTTACTCAGTAAACTCTCACACGAGGGTTCTAAAACAAACACTCGTCCCAAACAATTCAACTCAAACTCAAATATATTTAGTACTACCCAGGTTATTAAAAACTTTTTGAATACACCTCGTATACCAAAACTTCCAAAATAAAATTTATCATTCAAATTCGACTGCATTCACGTAACCAACAGTTATATTTTCTACGTATCCCTCGTATACATATAAAGTCAAATCTCTACTTATGAATGAATAAACTATTCTTCATTCAATGATCGGTAATTAATTTTTAAAATTCCTAACCAAAAGAAAATCAATGTCATCGGCTTAATAATTGTTACTCCAATATAATAGTGATAAAGTGCTGCAAAACAGTCAAACGAGAATAATCCTTGAAGGTTTAATATTCCTAACATGAACGATATCTTTTAAATTTAATTTAATTTTTATAACACTTCTGAATCGTATTTGACATTCGTAAATATGTAAGTTCTCAAAACTCATCTCTTTTAGTTATACTTAATGAAATTTTAATTAACAGCTGATCCGTCATTAGTGTATTGCGTTAAAAGAAACTAACATGAAAATTTTTGCAATCAACCTGACAAATATAACCTTTCAGGTTGTTCATTAATCTTAAAAAGCCAAAATATGCAAAATCTACATTTTAACTCGTCAAAAACTAGGTCACCAATTAAGTAAACGTCACAAATGTATCTCATAACTGGCTAAATAAACAACAAAATAAAAAAAAGTTAACGATAAATATATATTGTCCTGTATAAAATAATAAACAAATGTTTACATACACATCAGCGTGGTTGAAAAACTACCGTCAATACCAATTTGCATTTCTACAAAAATTCTTAATACTAAAACACCTAATACAACATAACTCGAGACCAACTATCTTTTTCCTTCAATAATAATTAATTAAATTAAACATTACGCAAATTACAACTAAACAAAAAGATAATCGTGCTCTACTAAATTTTCAAGGTTCTTAAATATAATTCTTACTTAAAAAAAATTGTCCATTAATCCTACGCTTTTCTTTCTTCTTTCTTCCCGTAAATCAATTATTTGTAGTCCATTTGTATTCCTTAAATTGCCTGACTGCACATAACAAATACTTCACAATTCCACAAACACTTATTCCTTTCTGTAATCCCAAATAGTCTTAACTATACGAGGTTATTACTCCAATAAACCGTAATAAACTATACAGATTTGGTTGCCTCTTAAAACTTTTCTCGCAACCTTTCGGATAATTAAGTCCTTCCTTAACACAAATAAACTTTCAATGTCATATAAAATTACCTTAACATTGGCTTAATTTATTATGAATATTTCATTTACTTAAAGGTGGTCCCATAAATAATTTTAACTAAATATCGTTACAAGAACACGCGCTGCACTCAACACTTTAACGTAATAACTGTTATCTTTTATATATCTGCTTATGCACTTTTTACTTTCTTGAAAATAAACAAACTGATTTTATCTTCAATCTCAATTTTAATTAATTGTTTTATTTATGAATGTCTTATACGATTCATCCCCTTTCGGGTTACGCAGTTGTTTAAACAATGACTGCCTTCAATATTATTCACAAATATAACTCCAACTTAACCCATTCTGATGTCACACATCACCTCGCGCGCGTCTCTCACCGACAACCAAAACTTAAGCTAACTCTCTCGTCAATCTCTGACTTTCCTATTTATACCTTCAGCCATCCATCTTTAAACATGTCTTCCTTCCGCGCTATATTCACCAATAGTATTCATTCAAAATTTCTTAGTCCCGACTGATGCTACCATCTGTACAACCACGCTCATAACTACAATACATCGCCATATTTGTTTTTACCTGCAAATTTTTCAATTACTTTATGAAGAAACCAGTTCTCGCCATCACATTCACTCAGTGGCCACTCTGGACCATTACACAACTTTCAACGTTTATTTCCCACATGCGCTCGTCCTTCTTCCGTAAGATTTGCAAAAATAAGTACCGTCTAAGGTCTCAAATCCCATATACATACACGTATTCTCAAAACAAATTGCACAACATTACGAAAACTTTCTGAAATTAACACTTAAACATACCCAATCTTTCTCTACATATTTTCTAAAACATTCTACACTTATACACTCACATCTTCCGGCCAAGATTACTCCTCTATCTTCCAACATTCCATTTCTTACTGTAGCAACACAGTAGCAAACATTATCGTCCCATCGACAAATTTCTTTTCACATTTACATTCATCAGAATCTATTTATTCCAACACCAAAGTCTCTATAACATTTAAATACACGTATCTACATACTGAATGATATTTCTCCTAAATTTCCAGTGGCGTATCACCCATCCACATACATTATGCATATACACAAAATTTTTTTCGTTCAAACTCAATACAGCCGTACTCAAAACACGTAATACACGTCATTATAACATCTCACATACAGGGTGCGTCAACGCAACCTGACAGAATCTGGACTAAATGGATATCTAATGATTTCTATACACCCTTCGTGGTAGTAACACCGAACAGATGTTAGATAGGGATCAGGTTTATACGAGGGTAATAGGGAAAATTATAGGGATGTCATAGTATAGAATTATATTATAATTGGGGTCGAAAGCACCATTAATAAAGCAATACTATTAACAATCTTTATCTATCCTTCGAGGTACGTACACCGATAGGGCAGATTTGAGATTGTTTCTTGAATACTAGTGTTAGACAGGAAAGGGGCTACGTAAAGTAGCCTTACTTCTTGGGGCCGAAGCCACCAGTAGTAGAACCACGTTACTGGGTAACTACTTACTACTACTCGTGGTACAAACACCGAGAAAGTGCAAATAGCTAC
The DNA here is from genome assembly GCA_036346205.1 of Vesta saturnalis. NCBI lineage: Eukaryota > Metazoa > Arthropoda > Insecta > Coleoptera > Lampyridae > Vesta > Vesta saturnalis. The sequence goes on along the minus strand of JARFJB010001166.1, from coordinate 197,891 downwards.
TTACGTTTCTGGAGAATTATTTTGAACTGGCACTAGGATATCGAGACATCAGGAAATATGTCAGGCAGGTTAGAATGGTATTAATGACAGGCGGGTTACAATAAGCAGGAAAGTAATTTGATATTTACTGGTTAGGATTTCTAGATCAAGTTGAATTAAATTCGAATTGAAATAGAATAGAATGAGTGAAGGTGAGCACGGATATTTATAGGGGATTTACTAGGATAGAGAAAAGGAGTGGGAAACTGATAGGATTTATAAACAATACTACATTCAGTTTGAGGAAGTAAATAGGAAAGAAGTTTTGATAGGAATTTCTGTACTGGGATTGGATAATTAATAAGTGATGAAATTTAGGATCATTACAACTTTACGTCGAATAATTGATAATAATAATTCTGGTTGAAGACAACCATTGAGTTGTGCACCTTTTTCATGCTCCGGTTTGGTCTTCCTTTATGATAGCATAGATAGTACGCTCTGTGCAACATAAAGCTTTGCTGGCTTCTGTATCAGCTGCACTAACGTTCATTGTGGCCAAGAAATAATTAAGTACATTCATAATGAGGCGTATCTCCTTATGGTTGAAGTGTTTTCCACTATGTCGTTATATGTTTGTAGGACGATATTCAGCTTCCATCTCCATATGATACAGATTCCACAAAATAACTTCAATCATACAATTATAGAAATTATTCATCATTACCTTATAAGATACATGAATGAGATGTAGGCGTTCTGAAAAGAACGGTTTTTAATAAATGGAGTTAGCTTAAATAAATTTGACAGTACACGGAGTTGAGATTGATTTGTTACTAAATAACATTTTAAGTTTGACAACATCGCTATGAAGAACAATGATACCGTTATTTAGAAATGACTAAAGATCGTAAAAGAGAGAGTTACTCCATAAGAACCAGTACTGAATTTGGAGGTTTGGTCAGACTATAGTATATTACATGTTAAGTGTTGTAATAGAAGATTTCTCATATGACCGCAGTTTGCAACCAGAGTGCACACACACAAGGGTTCCATTACGGAAAATGCGTAAACACTGTTAACTAATTGATTGCTTTGTGTTTTAAATACTTGAATTACTTTAATGTTTTTAATAAATTAAAAATCTTAGTTGGCTGATAAATTGATTACCTCTATAACCAGTAATTAAATTCTATTCACTTTAATAACTTTTAATACAATTTACAAGAAACATTTTTATTTCTTGGCTTGTTTTGAATACGAGAAACTTCATTTCGTACCAGAAATTACCATTTGAGTTAAATTATTTAATTGATATGCTAATAATAATTAGAGAACGCTTATTATACATTACTAAACGATAGCCAACAGCCTTTGGCGTCAGGGTAGAAGTAATAAACTTAACCAAACCGTACTTTCCCGTTTATGTGCAAATCAAAATACCACATTTTTGTTTTCTGAATTATTAAATGTTCACAAAGTGAGATAAACTTAAACACTTAAAATGGAAACAATATTTAAATTTATGCGATCAATTTCCATACACCAACGCGTTCCTAATAATTATATATTTGTAATTCATGTGTATTAACTTTATGGTAGCACATAAAATCCAATAATAAAAATAATGCTTGCGTTTTACTACATTCTATCTGATTTATATTAATCTAATTAGCATTTATGTAACCTTAAATTAATTAGTATGAAAAAGTAAAATCATTACTGAAAGACTGCTTTTTGTATAATATAATTTTATGTAAATTGGAAGATAAGGGAAAGTTTAGAAATTAAGATTAATCGCAGATTTAATAAGGTTTGATTAAGTTGTATGAAAGAGAAACAATTATGTCCATAATGTGATAGGCACGTTTATAATTAATCTAGGCTCAGCGAGTATTTAACATATACTAAAATTGGAATTAATTTACACAAAAATTAGTAAATTTATAAACCATCTGGGAAATGTACAGTTTGTAACGTTGCTAAGATGCATAAAGTAGTTCTGTCTTTTTATGTGTGAAATTGGAATTTAATATCTGTTCAATTTACATTCAACATCCAAAAAGGTCACTATGTTTTAACTAAAAATGTAACACCTACATCGACATAAATTTATCTTAAAATTCAAACCGTTGTAAAGATTCGTTTTTTCGCTACTAGAGTAGCCACTAATTATCATAAAGTTGCTAGCCATTAATTGTATGCAATTCCCAGTATTCCGTAAAAATTAAGATTTATTAGACGTATGCGAAAATGTTTAAACGTTCGTATTTAGTATTAAAACTAAAATACAGAGATAAAATTATCCCCTTAAAAGTAATTAATTCGAAATCAAACACATTACCCTTAAATATTGAAAAGGTATTCCATAAAGAATATTGACATTTAAGCCGTAACTGTTATGTAATGAATTGTGAAAGGAAAGTAATTTGAAATATTTTTTTGTTTAAAATAAGACTGGCTTAATGATAAACAAACTTAAAAGATTGAAAAGATTGCGCCATTAAAGGTAAATACCGATTTTCTTTTATTATTTTGTACTTAAAAGTACGAGAAATGTCAGCTAGCGAAAACGCATTTTGTATTATAATGTACATCTGGAATTGAAAAGTTACAAATAAGCGTTTTATATCTATTTCATTTGGAAATAGGCAAATTCCAGCATCCAAATAAATACAATTTGGATTCTGACAAACATAATTAGATAATACTCAATTAGCAAAATAACTAAACTAGCACCGTCCGTGTAAATTAATTAATTAATATTTTAAAAACTGTATTCTATTGTGAAAAAATTTCATTTAAAAGAGAATACATGTCTATCTCAAAGATAATACAAACTGTCCTCGACTATGTATATATATATATATATATATATATATATATATATATATATATATATATATTATATATACATACATATATCTATATTATATATATATATATATATATATATATATATATATATATATTATGTCCCCGGATCGACTTTAAAGAGGAAAATTCTCTTATTTTGATTTTTCAGAAAATTTCATTCTTGCTGATTTGCCCTGCTTGTTTTCAAACCCCGAAAATAAATTACTTGCTATTTAACTCAAACGGTTCTCGAGATAATATCATTTTCTTGAAAAATTCCAGCTTTCGTAATTTTTTGAAGTAAATTGATTTGTTTCAAAGGAAAATCAAATTAGTCTCACAAGTTTTAATTAATAAATTTAACAATTGATGGTAAAATGAAATGAAATTCTCAAAAAACTGAACTATTAATTTTCTATTCGAATAATGCTCCTCCTTTTTCCGCACAGATTTCAATGCGAGCTCTGAATTCATGGAAACTGCGCCTTATTTCTTCGATTGAAAGGGACTGGACAGCATTCCGTATCCTATTTTTCAATTGCTCTTCATCATTGTCTAATGGCTCACTGTAAAGAATTTGTTTTAAACGACCCCACAGATAAAAGTCCATTATTGTGAGACCAGGACTTCTCGGCGGCCATAAAGTGGGACCATCTCTTCCTATCCAGTTATCATGGAACTCTGTATTGAGCCACTGGAGAACAGTACCGGCATAATGAGCACCCATTTGTGCTGCAAGAACATTTCAAATTGGTAGTTCAATGGCAATTCATCCAGTTTATCAGTTAAAAAATTTTGCAACATTTCCAAATATCAATAACGGTTTAAATTTTAATCAAAAAAATATGGGCCAATAATTCCATGGTACGAAACCGCACACCACACATTAACTTTTTTCAAACATTGTCTGGGACTAGCAATTCGGAAGTTTGGATTCGTCCTACTCCAGTAACGGCAATGTTGGGAGGAAACGACTCCGTTAGTTGAAAAGGTCGATTCATCGGGGAACATTATTGGTTTATGAAAATTTGAATCTTTCAAAACTCTATTGCCCATTTCCAAACAAAAATCTAGACGTTTGGCTTCATCACCGTTCTCTAAAGATTGCCTAAATTGCGGCTTAAATGGTAAAATTTTGTTCTCCTTGAAGATTCTTTGTAAATGAGATTTACCTATCCCAATTAGTAGTGCCCTCCGTCTTAAAGACAACCTTGGAGCTTCTGTTGCGGAATGAACGGCGAGAACAGTAGCAGCATCTTCTTCATCGAACAACTTCTTTGGCTTCTTTAGGTTTAAAACCGAGCCTGTTTGAAGGAATTTAGTTACCAAGTTTTTTGCTCCGGCATTCGAAATGGTAACCTCCGGGTATTTTTGGTTGAATTTTTGGATAACAACTCGGTAACACTCTTCCCCAGTTCCGTAACATTGAATTAGATAAATTCTTTGTTGTAAAGTCAACATTATCGCATACAATTCAAATTAGCATGAATTAATTTTCAGTTCAACAGAATTATCACATTTGACAATTTCTGTCAGTGGTGTTTTTCAATGAAATCCGCCTACTAAAGTTACTTCTAAAAATTAGGAAAAACCGTACGAGTAAAATAGAAAGTAATTTGTGTTTCGGGGGTTTGAAAACAAGCAGGGCAAATCATCAAGAATGAAATTTTCTGAGAAATCAAAAATAAGAGAATTTTGCCTCTTTTAAAGTCGATCCGATATATATATATATATATATATATATATATATATATATATATATATATATATATATATATATATATTTGTTTGAGATGAAATAGGAATAATAAAGGGGATAGAGTTTATTGGGTTTGAAATTCTCAATAGTAGGCAAGTTAGATAAATTTGTGGAAGTACATAGTTCATTTTCTATGAGAAAATAGTTACGAGTGCAAAATTATGGTTTTGATGTGACAAAACTGGCTTTGTGGAGTTTGTATAAGGTTGTTTTATTCATAAAAGCATTGAGATATACCAGTAGCATGTGAGAAAGGTCAACACGATTCATATTAGTGGGTACGATTAGTTTCGTGGAACATATTTATGTAATTTCGCATTTTCTTCAATGAATTTTAGCTTTTTGAACACATATCAGATATTGATCACATGGAGTATGATAATTATAATATGTAGAATGTATAGTTATAGGTACAATGCATAAACTATTTGAAATATGAAAGAAAGAGTATGGTACGAACATAGTACATTTATAATTCAAAGACAAAGTATATAAAAACCTGCATAAGAAGTGATAGTGACTTAAAAACATAATTAAGAACATGAACAACAATTGTGCAGTGTGATACTTAATATAATATTGCAAATTCTATACAAAAATTGACAAAACAGTTAAACAATGTGAAAACGTGAAATGACAAAATTAAGACCTATGGAGTACAAGTGAACAGTATTGGTGTTAGACACAGATATAAGAACACATTTTATGAACATTTCAAGTGTTACAAACAGTTATTGCACAAATTAAAAGTAGAATTATATTAAGTAAGGTTAAGTATTATTTGTAAGAATTTCACAAAATTAAAGTTTTTATAGGGTAAGATAAGTTTAAAATATATTATAAAAACATTTAATAATAAGTTTCCCCCATTTCAACAAGGAATTTAACTATAAATATGGAATATAAACATAAAATTAGAAAAGTTAGGTTAACTACTTAAATGTTAGATGTGAAGATGAAAATTGTGTAAAATTTAAATAAAATGGGTTGAAATAAATGTATTCTGATACAGTTTTTTATGTGGAATTTGAATATTTAATTAGTTTAGTTGCAGGATGTAAGATTTTTTTGATATTAGTAAATTTAGATTAGAAATTGTCAGAATGAGAATTATCGAAGCAAAATAGGACTTGTGAGATGTCTTTTTATGCGGAATTTTGTCCTGATTCCAAATCTGTAATTAAAAATCAAATCCGAATTGTATTAATTAAGATATAGCATAATGTATGTTTTAGTTAAGTTTACAATTTTGTTTAGACCAATCAGAAGCTAAAATCTTTTGTGTGTAATGTAGAAAAAAAATTGAAAATTTGGTATCTAGTATAAAAGGAATTGCTCCTGATTTCTCGGTCTCTTACTCTTACCTATTACCACTTTTGCCTTTTGAAATTTTTGTGACTAACGAGTCATAGTGTTAGTGGTATTTGTGTTAACATGTAAGTAACAATTCTCGTAAACATTACCGGAATTGTAACGCAATCGACGTAGAGTTGAGATATCAGAAACAATTGTTTTAACCTATAACCTATAGGTTAAAAATAAGGTTACCGATCACAATCGTTCGATAAAATTGTAATTGTTTCTTTTTTTAATATCGTGTGTAAACATCGGGTGATGTGCAATTTTTTTGTATGTTAATAAATTCTTCAATTATCTTGGATTCGATGTTTATTTTGTTGATAGTGATTAAGATCATAAAATAAATTTTCACTTCATAACGGAATCTAAAATAAAGGTGCAAGTGAATACAAAAATCTATATGAACTTAAAATACAAAATTAAATCCGAGAAATTTGTAAATAAATAATACGACGTTTTAAAAAACACAAATAAAATAAAGTGCTTGCCTATAAGTATTTGAGCATTGTAAGTACATCGTATTTAACACATGAAGAACAGCCAACAGTTATTTGTTTTGGATGAAATTATGGAATGTTAAGCAGCATATTTGGGACAGCAAGGCAGTATCACCGAGTTATGGAAGGAAGTCTACGTCCAACGTTTAATGTGGACCAACCCGACATGAACATTATTTGGAATTTGCAGCAACACATGTGAGTGTATTTTTCTATCGTAACCCTATTGCATTGTTTATTTTTTTGTCCTGTATTTAATTTTTTTTTAAATAATGTATAAATGATTGTACGAATTCACGTGTCAACATCTGAAAAGAAAATGATTCGCGGTTGTTATAAAATTAATAAGTTTACCTCAAACAAAATGAAAATTGTGCTCAATAATTTAGATCAATTGCAGAAATATTTGACAGGCTACATTTATTTCAGTACTAAGTGAGCAACGCATGCGTATTTTGTGCAGATCTCAACAAAGTTGGTTTCACAGTGCAACTGTTTATTATAATATGCAATTTGATCATTTATATGAATATTCACAGATTTAATTTATTTTGCCAACAATCAATGTTTAATACAATTGAATCCTATCCCCAAAAGAGACTTTGAGCTAGTACGAAGCAATATATTTTTTTGTTAATATTATTACAATAAGAACCCATATACCCATGTAGTATACATTGAGTAATTAGATTATATAAATATTTTTCCACATATTAGTAGTACTAACCTTTAAACATAATACGCCATTTAAACATATTAGCATTAACATATTTTTAGCGCTCGCCATCGCAATAATATATATATATATATATATATATATATATATATATATATATATATATATATATATCTGGATAAGAACTTGCCTTTAAACTTGATTAAAATAATAAAATGGAAAACGAAATTTAAAATCATTTTAACGTTTCGGTATTTACTTATACCATTTTCAAATAGTACATCATGCTATAAAGCTAATAACATTTTATTTTTATAATGTACTTATATTAATAACATGACATTACAAATTTAAAGTTTACTTCAACGTCAAAGTTGTCAAAGCAACCTTAAATTTGGCATGTCATGTTGTACATTTAATGGTTTGTATTTATATATATATATATATATATATATATATATATATATCAGAGACTCCTTTATGTCCAAATCTGATAAATTACTGGCTCTGTCCAAGATTGTAAAGTCATCATGTGTGATGTTGTGGTTTTCTTCAATTTTATGTTTAAAGATAGCGGAATCAGGTATTGTTAGAGAACGCTTACCAAGTCGAGGAGTAATACCAAGTGTTCACATCTACGAACAGCAAAGTGACGACGGGTTTTACCGACGTAAGTAGCATTACAGCTACTACATTTAAATTTATAAATGATGTTCGAAGATATGTCATTTGGGAGTACGTCTTTGACTCGAAAGAGAACCGATGCGTTCAATGGTTGTAAAGGCAATACGTAATTCAACTTTCGGAAGATATTTTTAATGTGTTGTTTGAGGATACGACGTATTTGTAGGCTATGAAGACCTGTATAAGGAGCTTTGATATATAATATGTTTTTCTTCTCGGACTTAGTTGATGGATTAAGTTGTTTATTAAGAAATCGTCCAATGTATCTATCCATGAACCCTAGAGGAAAACCATTCTTCATGAAAATCGACTTGATCTTGTAAAATTCTTCATGGAGAAGATGGTAATAGGAACATAACATGTATGCACGGTGTAGTAATACATTTAAGAGACTAATTTTGTATTTATTAGGGACGAAACTGTCTATATTTTAATACAGTCCTGTAAATGTAGGTTTTCTGTAGATGGACGTAGAAAAGCCAGAATTCGTGCGAATTATGTTTATTCCCAAAAATGGTAAGACGTGATCTTTTTCAATTTCATTTGTAAATTTGATGTTGGGGTGTTGTTGATTTAAATAATTCAGAAAATCCGTAATATGTTCTTGATGTTTAAATAATAAAAATGTGTCATCAATGTATCTTCTGTATAGAAGGGCTTGAATCTAGGAGGACAATTGGATAACCATTGTTTTCATGGAAATTTAGAAAAGCGTTCGCAAATGTTGGACCTAGAGGATTTCCATTGCTACTCCGTCAATCTGTTGGTATAGGTTTTGTTTAAATAGGAAATAACTTTCTTTTGTGGCAAGAGTGAGTAGATCCTTAAATTTGTTCTTTCCAAGATTTAAAAGTTTACTAGTTGGATCAAGAAAAAGGGAATCAACTATGATTTCGATTGTTTCATATAATGGAACATTATAACAATGTCGAAACTAACCATGATTGTGTCCTTGTCTAAATTGGATGAAACTATTTCTTTAGCAAAAGAGAAGTTGTCTTTAACTGAAAATTCATTTTCAGTAAGTGTCTTCAAATGAGGAACAAGATGTTGGGCTAAAAGGAAGTTTGGGGTACCAATTGCATTGAGGATGGGTCGAAGCGGAAGTTGTTTTATGAATTTTAGGTGCCATAAATTCTACCTGGATAGGAACCTGTAGGAGAAGTTTCATTATATATGGTTTTTGAAACTGTTTTCAGTTTCTTTTTATAAGAATCTTCAATTGATAAAGTTGTTTTAAAGATATCATTGTATTTTATTTTTAAAGAAAGTGTTTCTTTTTTAGATTTTATTTGGATCACATCGCAATGGCATAAATACAACAACAAACGCCTAAGTAAAATATCTTATATACATAAAAAGAAATTAAATCAACTATGTAAGTTTCAACATTGTTCATCCACCATAACACCAAATGAAGTCATTTTTAACTACTCTTCATACCTGTTATCAAACATAGAAAAATCAATCTTATGCAAAGGTTTGAATTATGCAATATCCCCACGTAAAATAAATTTTATGCACTTCGCTCTACCAATGGAGAACATCGCTCGAAAACTTTTTAATTTATACTTTAAAAATTCAGAAAATGATAATTTTACATGGAATTGTATTACCACTAAACTTAAAGATATTGCTTTAAATTCTACAAGCTTTTTTCGACCACCTACTCCTAATCTGACAAATGAAGAACTTCAGACCCTTCGAAATCTCCAAAGAAAACAAGACCTAGTCATAACCCGACCAGACAAAGGTAATGGTGTAGTACTACTAGACCGTACAAATTATGAACAAAAATTACTTGGGATAATCTCGGACACCTCTAAATTTTGCCATATAAAATACAATGATATCTTTAAAACAACTTTATCAATTGAAGATTCTTATAAAAAGAAACTGAAAACAATTTCAAAAACCATATATAATGAAACTTCTCCTACAGGTTCCTATCCAGGTAGAATTTATGGCTTACCTAAAATTCATAAAACAACTTCCGCTTCGACCCATCCTCAATGCAATTGGTACCCCAAACTTCCTTTTAGCCCAACATCTTGTTCCTCATTTGAAGACACTTACTGAAAATGAATTTTCAATTAAAAAAAACTTCTCTTTTGCTAAAGAAATAGTTTCATCCAATTTACACAAGGACACAATCATGGTTAGTTTCGACATTGAAAGCCTATTTACTAATGTTCCATTAGATGAAACAATCGAAATCATAATTGATTCCCTTTTTCTTGATCCAACTAGTAAACTTTTAAATCTTGGAAAGAACAAATTTAAGGATCTACTCACTCTTGCCACAAAAGAAAGTTATTTCCTGTTTAAACAAAACCTATACCAACAGATTGACGGAGTAGCAATGGGAAACATTTGCGAACGCTTTTCTAAATTTCCATGAAAAACAATGGTTATCCAATTGTCCTCCTAGATTCAAGCCCCTTCTATACAGAAGATACATTGATGACACATTTTTATTATTTAAACATCAAGAACATATTACGGATTTTCTGAATTATTTAAATCAACAACACCCCAACTCAAATTTACAAATGAAATTGAAAAAGATCACGTCTTACCATTTCGTCCCTAATAAATACAAAATTAGTCTCTTAAATATATTACTACACCGTGCATACATGTTATGTTCCAATTACCATCTTCTCCATGAAGAATTTTACAAGATCAAGTCGATTTTCATGAAGAATGGTTTTCCTCTAGGGTTCATGGATAGATACATTGGACGATTTCTTAATAAACAACTTAATCCATCAACTAAGCCCCGAGAAGAAAAACATATTATATATACAAAGCTCCCTTATACAGGTCTTCATAGCCTACAAATACGTCGTATTCTCAAACCTCAAACAACACATTAAAAAATATCTTCCGAAAGTTGAATTACGTATTGCCTTTACAACCATTGAACGCATTGGTTCTCTTTTCGAGTCAAAGACGCACTACCAAATGACATATCTTCGAACATCATTTATAAATTTAAATGTAGTAGCTGTAATGCTACTTACGTCGGTAAAACCCGTCGTCACTTTGCTGTTCGTAGATGTGAACACTTGGGTATTACTCCTCAACTTGGTAAGCGTTCTCTAACAATACCTGATTCCGCTATCTTTAAACATAAAATTGAAGAAAACCACAACATCACACATGATGACTTTACAATCTTGGACAGAGCCAGTAATTTATCAGATCTGGACATAAAGGAGTCTCTGATATATATATACATATATATATATAAATACAACCATTAAATGTACAAATGACATGCCAAATTTAAGGTTGCTTTGACAACTTTGACGTTGAAGTAAACTTTAAATTTGTAATGTTATGTTATTAATATAAGTACATTATAAAAATAAAATGTTATTAGCTTTATAGCATGATGTACTATTTGAAAATGGTATAAGTAAATACCGAAACGTTAAAATGATTTTAAATTTCGTTTTCCATTTATTATTAATAATATATATATATATATATATATATATATATATATATATATATATATATATATATATATAGAGGCAATAGTATGTTTACCATGCCAGCTTTCCGTAGTTCGACTCTCGCGACGAGCAAACAAATTTTTTCAGGGTTTATATTTCTACGACGCATCGACGTCTCTTCAGCAACGAAGACAAAGAACAAGGGTGACTTCTTCTTCAGCACCGGCAAAGAACTTACCTGCATGGCCCCGCGGCATGCAATATCCCCATAGGAAGACGTCGACGATCCATTCTGAAGAAGCCATAAGGGGCTAAAGTACACGTTCAAGGCCGATATGTCTCTTATTGGTCAGCCCCCCGCCATCTTCCAAAGGGCGGGCTTAAGTGCTCGCTCATGTCGCTGATTGGTGTGACGTCTCTTTTGAGGTAGAAGTCACATAGCCTTACTACTGTACAAATGCCTGAGCGTGAAATAGTTCGCATATTCGAAAATCAGAATATATCCCGCAGAACAATTTATCGCACCATAGCAGATTGTGAACAAGATATACCATGTACAAATCTCCCAAAAGCGGAAGATCCAGATCTTTTACCCAAGCCAGAGCAGACAGGTTAGGAAGAAAAGCTACAAATAAAGTTAGAATGTCGGTCAGGAAAATAGCAAGAGAGTATAGAACTTCTAAGGATACAGTTTGTAGGGAATTGCTTAGAAATGATCAAGAATATCGAAAAAGAAGAAAATGCCTTAAATATACTACAAATTATTTGGCACGGATACCATGATGTTCTCGGGTATTAAGGTCGATACATTTTACCATAGTCATTGTTATTGATGATGGAAAATAAGTAACTCAGAAACTAAGGGTAACGATGGTTTCTATACTGATAACACAGAAAACTACCCAGAGAATGTTAAATATAAAGTAAAGTATAAGGTACAATTTGCTGATAGAATTTTAGTCTAGTGCACAATTTTATGAGGGATATCGAGGCCTTATGTTGGGCGTGTTTGGCCGGACTTAGCATCATGCCATTGCGCCAGGGAAACTCAGAAATGGCTCAACGCTCCTAACATACCGTTTGTATCACGAAATGACAATCGCCCTAATCTGCCTCATTCCCGCCCAGTAGAAGAATTTTGGGCACTTTTGAGTAGAAAAGTGTGTGATGGAGGATGACAAGCCGAAAATGAAGGACAGTTAAGACGGAACATTTACTGAAAAATTCGAGAGATAGATATTACAGTCGCCCAAGACCTAATTAGAGATGTTACTAGAAAATTGAGTCTTGTTGAAAATCACAGAACACTTCGTTTAATTTAAGTTATAAATTTTGTTAATTATGTCTATTATTTATGTTTGAAGCTATAAGTTTAAATAAAACGTTATTTTGTTGTGTGTAAAGTGGTAATTTACTTTTTAGCAATCTCACCGTTACGAGATGAGCAACAATTTTAGCGTATTGATACAATCAGAAAGTCAATTATTAATTTAATTTTAATTAAAACAAATTCCGACGCTATTGCCCGAACATAGGGTGAATTGGAATTTTCAAGTCTTCCTACCCCTATCGTGCATTACATTAGTAGCCAGCCCAAGTATTGCGTTTATACTTGTGTGTAAAAGTACAGCCACTGAATGTGTAAATTATAAGGCTTTACCATTAGTAGATACTTGCTCAATAATTAAATTTGAATGCAATTTAAATTAATACTTGTAATGCAAAATAATCCGTTTAGATTCTGACCGCATAAACTAAATTGAGTTAAACAGAGCTTATATTTATTAGTTATCTGTCACCTGTAATTGAATTTTCCTTTGAATACTAGAATGTTTGGATATAGGTAGAATTTTACATAAATGTTAGATTTACGTAAATATTATTTTAAAGTTTGTTATTGTAATTTCGTTAAAAGTAAATGGATTGTTTTGGGAATTAAATTTTATTCTTGCCGTGAAAAGTTTTAAGGAACGTAATATATGTTTTTATTAAGGAAGTGTTTTGTAACAGTTGTCGTTATAAAAGTTATCGTGCTGAATGTTATGGACCTTATAACGCGGTTAAGTGGTTCTGAGAACTTCGTAGTCCACCATTCCATTTAGGAATAAAGCTGCTATTGAGGAAAGTATAGCAGATTTATTTTGGATGTTTGTTATTTCTCACGAGAACCGCCCAGTTTACATTTTTAATATGAAACTTTTAATGAAAGTGAAGATGACGTGTTTTAGCTGGATAAAGAAATATTGTTTTGGTTCTTTGTAGGAAGCCTGTTAGACTAAGTTGATAGAGTTGATTGAGAGGTTGGGGCAAGTGATGTAGTGTACTGTACGCGCAAAATTTGCCTACGTTTCATTCGGTGGTTACCAGAAGATATCGTGAGATTGAGAAGAGAAAGTGTTGATTTTAGTGCTTTCCTATATCTTGGATTACTTTTTACGCTTTGATCGGATTGAAATAAAGGAGCCGTGTATTGTACTTTGCATATGGAAGAGCTTGCGCTGAATTGTTGTCGTCGTAACCACAGCTGTTTACAGATGAACAATAATTTGCTGAGGTATAAAATCTGCTAAAGCATTTTGTGTTTATAACCAACAGTTACGTAGAATTAAGCTGTCGTTTGTGTTATAAAATCAAGTTAAGCAGTTAATAAAAGATGCCCGGACTAGGTGTGAATAATTCGCTATTCGCTTGCCATTATAAATTAAGAGTTGGATAATTACCTAACGATACAAAGAGTTGTCGTTCAGTGCGGTCGTTCGTGTTTGAAGAAAGAGTTGAAGAATGAACTGATGAGCTTTCGATCAAAAGTGGTCACTTGCCGGTGGACAAGGAACTTCTTTGCCTTTCTGTGATCGAAATAAAAGTTGTATATTTGTATTTCAGTAAAAGGATGAACGCGCCTTTGTTGCAAAGTACCGAATAAACGTCCCTAAATAGAGTCCGTCTGTCCGTGTTTCCGTGTCCGTGTGTCCGTGTACCTGTACGTGTGTGTGTTTGTGTGCCTGTTTGTCTACGTGTCTGTGTACCTGTCTGTGTATGTGTGAGTGTGTGTATGTGTTTGTGTGTGTGTCCATGTGCAGCCGCGTGTGCGTGTGCATGTGCGTGTGCGTGTGCGTGAGCTAGCGCGTGCGCGTGTGCGTGTGCGCGAACGTGTGCGTGTGCCTGAGCGTGTACGTGTACGAGTGCGTGTGCGTGTGCGTGTACGTGTGCGTGTGCGTGTGCGCGTGCGTGGGCGTGTGCGTGTGCGAGTGCGTGTGCGTGTGCGTGTGCGTGTGCGTGTGCGTGTGGCGTGTGCGTGCGTGTGCGTGTGCGTGTGCGTGTGCGTGTGCGTGTGCGTGTGCGTGCCTGTGCGTGTGTGTGCGTGCGCTTGCGCTTGCACGTGTACCAGTGCGTATGCGTGTGCACGTGCGTGTGCGTGTGCCTGACCTTAACGTGTACGTCTGCGTGTGCTTGTGCGTGTGCGTGTGCGTGTGCCTGAGCATGTACGTGTACGTCTGCGTATGCGTGTGCGTCTGCGTGTGCGTGTGCGTGTGCATGTTTGTGTGCATGTGCGTGCGCGCGTGCGTGTGCGTCGGCGTGTGCGTGTGCGTGTGCGTGCGCTTGTGGGTGTGCGTGTGCGTCTGCGTGTGCGTACGCGTGTGCGTGTGCGAGTACGTGTAATTGTGCGTGTGCGTGTAGTATGCGTGAGCGTGTACGTGCATGTTTGCGTGTACGTGTGCGTGTGAGTGTGAGGGTGCATGTGCGTGTGTGCGTGTGTACGTGTGCGTGGATGTGTTTATGTGTGTGGGTGCGTGCGTGCGTGCGTGTGCGTGTGAGTGGGTGCGTGCGTACGTGGCGTGCGCGTGCGCGTGTGCGTGCGCGTGTGCGTGTGCGTGTGCGGGTGCGGGTGCGTGTGCGCGTGCGTGTGCGTGGTGCGTGTGCGTGTGCGTGTGCGGGTGCGTGTGCGTGTGCGTGTGCGTGAGTGTGCGTGTACGTGTGCGTGTGCGTGTGCTGTGCGTGTGCGGTGTCGTGTGCGTGTCGTGTGCTGTGTGGGTGTGCGTGTACGTGTGCGTGTGTCGTGTGCGTGGTGCGTTATGCGTGTGCGTGCGTGTGCGTGTGCGTAGTGTGTAGTGGGTGCGTGTGCGTGTAGTGTGGGTGAGCATGTGCGTGCATGTTTGCATGTACGTGTGCGTGCGAGCGTAACGGTGCATGTGCGTGTGTGCGCGTGTGCGTGTGCGTGAATGTGTTTATGTGTGTGAGCGCATACGTGTGCGTGTGATAGGGTGCATGCGTGCGTGACGAGCGCGTGCGCGCGTGCGTGTGCGTGTGCGTGTGCGAGTGCGGGTGCGTGTGCGTGTGCGTGTGAGTGTGAGTGTACGTGAGCGTGTGCGTTTGCGTGTGGGTGTGCGTGTGCGTGTGCGTGTGAGTGTGCGCGTGCGTGTGCGTGTGCGTGTGCGTGTGCGTGTGCCTGTGCGTGTTTGCATGTGCGTGTGCGTGTACGTCTGCGTGTGCGTGTGCGTCTGCGTGTGAGTGGGTGTGTGAGTGTGCGTGTGCGTGTGCATGTGCGTGAGCGTATGCGTGTGAGTGTGCGTGTGCTGTGCTGTGCGTGTGCGTGTGCGTGTGCCTGTTGTGCGTACGCTGGCGTGTGCGTGTGTGCATCGTGCGTGTACGTGTGCGTGTGCGTGTGCGTCTGCGTGTAAGTGGGTGTGTGAGTGTGCGTGGCATGTGCGTGAGCGTATGCGTGGTACGTGTGTCGTGTACGTGTGCGTGTGTGCGTGTGCGTGTGCGTGTAGCGTGTGCGTGTGCTGTACGTGTCTGCGTGTGCGTGTGGGTGTGCGTGTGCGTGAGCGGTGTGCGTGCGTGTGCGTGTGCGTGTATGCGTGTCGTGTGGTGTCAGTGTTGCATGTGCGTGTGACTTGTGTCGTGGTGTGCTGTGGTGCGTGTGCGTGTCTTGTGGGTGAGTGCTGTGCGTTGCTGGTGTGCGTGGTGTCGTGTGGCTGTATGCGTGTGCGTAGTGCGTATGTGCGTGTAATTGTGCGTGTGCGTGTAGTGTGCGTGAGCTGTGCTTGCATGTTTGCGTATACGTGTGCTGTGTGTGAGTGCATGTTCGTGTGTCGGTGTACGTGTGCGTGGGTGTGTTTATGTGGTGGGTGCGTGCGTGCGTGCTTGCGTGTGCGTGTGGGTGCGTGCATGCGTGGCGTGCGCGTGCGCGTGTGCGTGTGCGTGTGCGTGTGTGCGTGTGCGTGTGAGTGTGAGTGTGCGTGAGCGTGTGCGTTTATGTGTGGGTGTGCGTGTGCGTGTGCGTGTGAGTATGCGTGTGCGTGTGCGTGTGCGTGTGCGTGTGCCTGTGCGTGTGCGTGTACGTCTGCGTGTGCGTGTGCGTCTGCGTGTGAGTGGGTGTGTGATTGTGCGTGTGCGTGTGCATGTGCGTGTGCGTGTGCGTGTGCCTGTTGTGCGTGCGCGTGCCTGTGCGTGTGTGCATGTGCGTGTGCGTGTACGTGTGAGTGTGCGTGTGCGTGTGCGTGTGCTTGTGCGTGTGCGTGTGCTTGTGCGTGTGCGTGTGCGTGTGCCTGTTGTGCGTGCGCGTGCCTGTGCGTGTGTGCATGTGCGTGTGCGTGTACGTGTGCGTGTGCGTGTGCGTCTGCGTGTAAGTGGGTGTGTGAGTGTGCGTGGGCATGTGCGTGAGCGTATGCGTGTACGTGTGCGTGTTCGTGTGCGTGTGCGTGTACGTGTGCGTGTGCATGTACGTGTGCGTGTGCGTGTGCGTGTGGGTGTGCGTGAGCGTGTGCGTGCGTGTGCGTGTGCGAGTGTGTGTAATTTGCGTGTGCGTGTAGTGTGCTTGAGTGTGTGCGTGAATGTTTGCGTGTACGTGTGCTTGTGAGTGTGTGGGTTCGTGCGTGCGTGCGTGCGTGTGCGTGTGAGTGGGTGCGTGCGTGGCGTGTGCGTGTGCGTGTACGTGTACGGGTGTGGGTGCGTGTGCGTGTGTGCGTGTGCTTGTACGTGTGCGTGTGCGTGTGAGTGTGAGTGTGCGTGTGCGTGTGCATGTGCGTGTGCTTGTGGGTGTGCGTGTGCGTGTGCGTGCGTGTGCGTGTGCGTGTGCGTGTGCGTATGCGAGTGCGTGTAATTGTGCGTGTGCGTGTAGTGTGCGTGAGCGTGTGCTTGCATGTTTGCGTATACGTGTGCGTGTGTGTGAGGGTGCATGTTCGTGTGTGCGTGTGTACGTGTGCGTGGGTGTGTTTATGTGTGTGGGCGCGTGCGTGCGTGCTTGCGTGTGCGTGTGAGTGGGTGCGTGCATGCGTGGCGTGCGTGTGTGCGTGTGCGTGTGCGTGTGTGAGTGCAAGTGCGTGTGCGTGTGCGTGTGCGTGTGCGTGTGCGTGTGAGTGTGAGTGTGCGTGTGCGTGTGCGTGTGCGTGTGCGTGTGAGTGTGCGATTGCGTCTGCGTGTGCGTGCGGGTGTACGTGTGCGTGTACGTGTACTTGTGCGTGTGCGTGAGTGTGCATGTACTTGTGCGTGTGTGTGATTTGAAGGTAAAAGCTTTGCTCGGAGTGGAAAAAAATGGCGTAAACGCATTTTATCAAGTTACGAAGTCAAATGTGGGATGCTTGGGGTATTAGTAAAAGAAGTGTACAGGTACAAATTGCAGGAAGGGCAGGTGCTACTGGTACAGTGTCAGGGGCGAGGCCAAGAAATGATAGACCGAAAATAGATATTGATGATTTTATAAAGGACGTTATACGAAGACAAATACAAAATTTTTATATGGAAAAAAGTTTTCCAGCCATAGTCGAGCTGCATCAAAATGGAAGCTACTACAAGAGCTGCTAAAAGATCGGACCATTGATATCCAATTAATTTGATACAGAGGAACGCGATGGAATATTCTTCTTACTGACAAAACATGGTACGGCATAAAGCATTCAAGAAAATTTGGTTAAGTGAAATTTGTTACCACAGAAAACTGCGCGAGCTTTGATCAATACCGAGGGACAATTCAAAAATCAACGGATTCAGAGTGGGAATCAAGTGACCTATTGGATCTGGATCAAGAGTGATTATATTGGATATCGGTATCGAAAACGGCTTTTTACCAGGTTGTACCAAATGCTTCGTAGGAAAAAAAGGTTCGTCTGATTACCATGACGAATTGAATAAACAGCATTATGAGGAATGATTAAGATATGAAGTGATCCCCGACAAATCGGTGATTGTGCTAGATCAAACACCGTTGTAAGGTTATTTTGATGCACCGTGTATGAGTAGTATTTTGGTAACGTATGTAACGTGTTTTGAATTTAGCTGAATTTAGTTTGCATGAAAAGATTTTTTTTTGAGTATGCGTAATGTAAGTTGGTGTAATTGATACGCCACTTGAATTTAGTGAGGTATTGGTTATCGTGTGAAGATTTTCGTGATGAAATTTGGTTGAGAAATAATGTTTTGAGTAAATTGTTATTGATACGGCACTGGTAAACTACTGGTCTTTTTGCTACTGTGCATGGAGGATTTTGAACTAAAGAAATAGTTGTAGACGTATGAGTGTGTGAGTTTACCATATATTGATGATTTATTAACGTGCAGTAACGAATATAATAAATATTTTTGTTTGTAGAAATTTTGTAATATGGTGCAGTAATGGAAAATTTAATGCACGTTCAAAAATGAAGTCGATAGAATGTGTGGGAGTTTGCTAGATTTTGCGGAAATAAGCTTCGCCCACATGCGAGATTTGTATAGAAAGTTGAGGGATAATCTGGTAAATCTACAGAGTGAATGTAATTGCAATTGATGATTTCGGAAAGTTTTTAGTGAATTTACAAAGTAATTCAAGATGGCTACGTTTATTTCGTCCACGTTAGCATCTTCGTCCACATTGGAACATTCGACGAGGCAAGGAAACGCACGAAATACTCAGTTGTGACAGGTGAATTTCGATCTTAGCGCGAATTTATTTTTGACGTATTGGCAATATGGCGTGCAGAAGGTATATAAGCGAGTGTCAAATTTGAGGGGTGAGTTAGTTAGTTAGATGGTTAGAGGTTTTGAGTAAAAGTCGCGCGGGCGTGATAACCATTAGAATGGGTAGTGTTGGAGTTTATTTGTGAAAATTATAGTTTAGCTGAACAAGTATAGCGACTGCATTAATCCATAAGGGGATAAATCGTATAGACACTCAGAAATAAATGATGTAATGTATAGTGAGTTAAAGGTAAACATTAGTGATTTTCTTCAAGAAATAAAAAGGGCTTAGGCAGATTAGAAGTTAACACAGCAAATATTTTGTTATTAGTGTTCAATTGTGGGACGCGTAACCTAATATTATTATAAAGAGAACCGAAGGTAACCATTTATGTGACCGAAATAAAAGTTTGTAAAATTTAGTTAAGATACCAGTGATCATCTTTGACACTGAATGTGTACAATCATTAGCAATACCAAGTTGATTGTATGAAAGCAAATAAGAACTTTAATGTGTATATGGAAATAACCATTTTTCCATTGTGGTAAACGTTTTGAAGGGCAAACATCACCATATAAGGTGATGGATGTTAGGGTAAAGAGCCGCTATACCCTGTATGCGAGAGAACAAACCATAGACACTGCGTTAGTGAGTACTACAGCCGAGTGCGTAGGACGGATATACGGCTACCTCTTGTGTTTTGTGCATAGTGCATCTAAGAATTAAAAAAAAAGGATTACCGAAGCAGATCATATGGATTACAACTACCGCACCGAAAAAGGATTAATTAATGTAATACATTAGAATTAGATTTAAATTTTATTTAACCAGAAGAAGTACGATTATCTTTTAAGTACGTTTTGTTTTTTCTTGATATTGTTGCATTAATTACGGTTCATTCAAAGAAAAAGAAAGGTAATTGAACTTTAGCTATTTTGTTGTTTTTAGTTTTAAGAAGGGTAATTTTAGTCTTAACGCATTTATGTGTTAGTGGTTTTTTTAAACCACGCCGTTGTATATAATTTACATGCGAATTTGTCAATATATATCCACTGTTTAATTTATTTTGTCATTTATTTGTGTCAATTGTGTGCCTAACTGGTTACACCTTCTGATAAGTGAAATTAGTATTTTCGAATTTAAGGATCGATTGGAAATTGCGCAATAAGCCAGATCGATCACAAAATTTCATTTTACGTTAAAATATTAATGCAGAACACTACTAACAAGGTACTTATTATTTTTTATTCAGCATAAATTACAGTTTTGAAGCATTAAAGTTTAAACCTATTAATGAATGTCTAAATACGATTTTAAAGATAAAGTATTAATAAAATATAACAATTTTATTGATGATACAAGCACTAACTCTATGTTTGAATTATTCAGCAATTAACGAACATTTTGTTTTGAGATAATTCATTGTTAAACCGATTTCGTTTATTTTATTCAGAATTTTCTAAATTGGGAATATTTATTTAATTCAAAGTTTTTTTTACAGTTAGAAGTGTAAATTTACAGGTATTCAAATTAACGTCTTACGATTTGGGAATTTTAATTTGTACAGGGTGCGTCCAATAACTTTACGACGACTCGTGTATTTTAGAATTTTTCTTGAGCTTTTGGATCAATTTATTTTGAAATGTGATTGAATTTGATAGTCAATGGTTTTATTGGGTAGGCTGTAATCCTGTCTTCCACAGTCAGATAGGGTTAATTTACCATCCCGCCTAAAACTATTTATTTTAGCAAAATTTAAGATTGTGGTGGCGTTTAGAGACAATTTTTCCCGGACTGAGCTTTGTGAGTTGTCACTTAGGATTACGAGGAGACAGTGTTAAAGTGTTATGACTTCCAGTAGTCCACTGTGAATTTAATCCAATTCACTTGATATTTCAATGTCAAAAATGGAATTGCGAAGGAAAAATACAACGTTTAAAATAAAGGACGTTTTAGAACTTTGCAAGTTAACATTTCAAACTGAGCCAAATATCGTTTGGAGTAATTGTGTCGATCATACCAATAAAGTCGAAAATATGTACAGAGGAAAGGAAAATTGACTAGACGTCGGCATAGAACCGTTAGTTATAAATTTAGGCGACGACATTGATGATAACGATGATAACGATTTTCAGGATATTGAGGGATGGCAAAGAAGATAGCGGTGATTGTATATAAATGTGTTTATTATGTAATTTGAAAAACATAGTTTTCGAGAGCCAGAAATTTCGCCTTCTATTAACTGCGAGCAGTTAGACGTTATCCTTGTTCAGCGAAATATTTAATTATATCTCTTGGTTAGCTTCATTGAACTTAACTTAACCTTCACGCCATTCCCTTGCGGGTTACGCAAAATAATCATTTTCATTCACAATCTTTCACAATCTCCGCATACCTCCCTAGCTTCCGCAAGATTCGTACATTGTCTCTGACATGCCTTGTTATTTTAAAACTCTTTATCTTTCTTTTCTTTATCACATATTCTACTACATTCAGCCAAGTTTTACGCGGACCACCAGACACAGCCTTACCTCTAACGTCACTCACATAATTCGTTAATCTTTCGTTGTTCATTCTGTCAATGTGACCAAACCAACCTAATGTATTACTTTTATATCTATCCATCATCGTCTTTTCCTTGCCACACTCCGTCATTATGCACTAATTTTTGATCTTGTCCCTTCTCATTTTACCACATGCGCTGCTTAGGAATCCCATACTCACGGCATTTATTTTTATTTCGTGCTTTTTTTGACATACCCACGAACACGCCATTATAGTTTGCACGTTTCACAGCTAGACTCATGCTTTCGTTTCTCATTATCGTTCACATACTTACAATCACTTTCCTTCCAGAATTGACCCTTCGTCCAATCTCGCCTTTCATTGTACCATCTGCAGTAATCATTCTACCCAGATATACCTGCTCGACTACAATATCATCTTGCACAGTAAATACTCTACTCTCCTTTGCACCTTCTCGATTGAACAACACGATCTTAGTTTTGTTCATGTTTACCTTTAGGTTCATGCTTTCCCAGACTGTACCAAACTTTCTCAGAGCAGGTTGTAGCTCATCCGCACTGTCACTTAATAAGACTGTGTTATATACAAACACCAGAATTCGTACATTTATGTCACCAACCATTACACCATTTGTACCAGTACTTGTCCAACACATTTATCCATCTATTCATTGAAAAACCACGGTGACACCACATAGCCTTGTCGCACTCCTTGATCAACATATAAGTATTCACTTACACCTCCTCTCACTCTAACACATAACCGCTTACCGTTGTATACTGCCCTTATTCCGTTTATTAGACCTTTATTTACGCCATATTCATTTAATATTTCAGAAAGCTTCTCCCTTTTCACTCTGTCGTATGCTTTCTACAGATCTAAAAGCGCACAGTACAGCTTCCTGTTTACACTTATACACTTTTTGATCACCTGCTGGAGAGCAACCATCTCATCGACACATTCTCTCCCTGGCATGAAACCACCCTGCACATCCCAAGTCTTAGTTTGTGTAGTTTCTCGCACTCTATCAATCAATATTCTTCCGAGTACTTTACCAGGCACGTTGAGCAAACTTGTTCCTCTGTAGTTCTTGAAATCACTCTTGTTTCCCTTACCCTTTGTAACGAAACCATAATTTTCGTTACCAAGACAAATACCTTTTCTTATTGTTATCTGACACCATTTTCAAAATTTTCCGCAAACTCGCGAAATGGGGATTTATTTGACCGCCCTGTATTTTTGATTTCAAAAATTGATTGATTGAGTGGATTCTTACACAATAGCCTAGATACAGTTTTATTAATATGTGAAAATATCTGAAATAGATGTAATAATTTTAGTTTGAATGATTGTCATTATAATTGCATAAATTTAGATTTTGAAACATTAATATAATAAAGTTCCATTCAGTAACAAAACATTCTATGTTCAAAGACAAGTTCCATTATCAAATGCGCCAAACGCGATATCATTAGCACTATTGCAGTTGAAAATTACTACGAGTTTGTGAGTGCGAGTGCGTACGAAGATATATATATATATATATATATATATATATATATATATATATATATATATATATATATATATATATATATCTTTGGTGCCCTGATCTATTCGAGTATGTTTATTAATTAACTCTATTAATTTGATTTACCTACTACTGTTAATGTGGTTATAAATTAGCCTCCGCTATTCCGCTTTTTTTACATAAGATACAAGTAGTAAATCTTATATTTGTAGATATTTCATTTATGGAAAACATATTTAACTAAAGTTGTATTCCTTTTTTTGCAGTTTAGCAATACTACCGTTACCGTCTTAGTTAAGTCAGTAGTACTACTAATATTAAGCTGGCTATCCGTACGTTAATTATTTTTATACCTTTATAGGTGATCTTTTATCTCTGGGTAACCGTTTACAAATAAAATTGTTGTCAAACCACGAATCAACCGCACATTAAGTTTGACCTGAACATTTGCAGACCTACCATTAATTGTTCAGTTACACGTTATAATTCGAATTTCTTTTGTACGAGGTAACTGCTTATAGATTAATTTGAAATTGAAGTACGAATGTTTACAGAAATATATTTTATTTTACTCGATTGCGTCTGATAATTAGGATTTTTTCTCTCTTGTTTGGATCGAAAAGTATTTGTCCTATAAGCCGTCCTGATTAATTTTGTTACCGTCCGTTTAGACAAATAAGATCAGTAACAATTAATTTATTGATACAAGGTTTCCGTCGCCGATTGCACTTTAAGACACAAGTCTTAAATACCGGCACCGATTTAAATCTTCAGAAACCCAGCGAAGAGGAAGAGGAATCTAGGCCTCCATACCACCGTTTACCTAGATTGGCGCTCGAGTAACCCGATTATACCGCCATAGTCCAACTGCAGTTCACCGTCCCGCCCGTCTTAAATACTTCTATTAACGATTGACCGACGACTGAAGGTAAAAGCGTTATACCTTATGCAGTGGTACAATGATCGCGTTCTTCCAATCCCTCGGCACTTTTCCACACATTAGGCATATATTGAATAATTCACACAACCTTCGTATAAGATTTGCACCTCCATACTTAGCATTTCACCAGTGATCTCATCTACGCCTGCTCCCTTGCCGTTTTTAAACATTCCTACCGTTTTCTCTTCTCCAAAATATTCTTGCCAGCATTTCCTCACTTCACAATCGTCCCATACTATTTCGTTGCTCATATTAATCACTCCTGCAGAGTTCTGTTTTGGGTCCTGTTTTGTATTTTTGACCCGTTTCCCTCAAAACCATACTACATTTTCGCTCCTTCTTCTTTACTGATTCTCACTGCCTTTGTCGCTTCTTTGTTTGTTAATCTGTGCACCTCATACAATCAATTTTTCAATCTCATTTTTTGCAGCAATCATTTCCATGTACGCATCTTTCTTCTTACATACTGCCTTTTCTGCCGATTCATTCCAGCAAGCACATTTTTTCTGTCTACCTACAGTCGCTCTTCCACATATTCACATGGCACAATTGACAACACAGTTTTTCAAGCTTATCCATACACTTTCAACGTCAAAATTTTTTATTTTTCTTTCCACACTGTTTCATTCACATTCAACCCTTTACTCACAGCATCTACATATTTCGTTCTCGCACCATTATCCACTGTTTGTGTCCCTAATTCTGGTCATTTGCATTAAGTTTGATTTCCTTCGTCAGACCTACTTTTGCCCTAAACCACTTTTGTGTCTCACCAGGGTTTTTACTCGTTTATCACACACTCTCAAGTCTATCATACTTTTAGATTCACCTCGTTGCCATGTATACACACAAACATTTTTATCTTTAAATCATGTATTAGATACAAACAGGCTTCTCTTCACACAGTGTTCACCAGGCGTTCACCATTCTCATTGACTATTTGGTCATATCCCTCACTATCACCACTCTTTCGTTTGGCTTACATACGTTGAACATGTTCTCTACTTCATTCCAGAAGTCCTCAGACTCCTGGTCTCTTACCCAATAAGCGGTGCATAGCATGCAATAAGAAAAATTCATTCTAACCCACATTGCCCGGGGAGATACTCTTTTACTTACCATCAGCCCAACTCCTTTTGCGCCATGCACTTCAGTCTCAACTCCTGACCACAGTGCTAGGCTGCCATCCTCCATTTACACAACATCTTTTCCTTTTCGCTTTGTCTCCGATACTCACAGAATATCAAGGTGCCTTTCGTACATTACATTCGCAATTCCAAATTCTTTACCATGCATACCTCTAATATTCCACGTACCGACTCGCCATTCCTTCCTTGAACAGTCGCCAGCAACGGGGCCCGTCTGTTTCGACCTTGACCGCTCCTTTTAGCCAGGTCAATCCGAGGCAATTGTATTGTTCTATTGAGTAATATCATAGCGAGCAAACCGGTTACTGACCAAATCGTGCCCGGACGATGTAGCATTCCCAACTAACCGTAACGTCTTACTACCGGACAGTTATTTGTCTACTGCCCCCACCAGTAAGAAGTAGAAATATAGACAGAGTCAAGAAAGATAAATAATAGGGTGTATACTGACTGTATGAATATTTAAATCTTGCAACATTCAGCTATTCAAATCTGATTTTTTAGATACCTAGGAGACTTCTTGTCTGTCATTTCAGAAATATATTTGACAAAAGTTTATGCCTGTCGTTAATAGTTTTGATAAGGCTGACATAATTTCAAAAGCTGAAGATGGGTCGTCTATGCGAGCAATTGCTCTTCATTACAATATCAACAAGAATACTGTATTAAATATTATATAAAAATGGAGACGAGCTGGTAACATAAACAGAAGGTCTGGATCGGGAGACCAAAAATATCAACTCCTCAGCAAGATCTAGATTTAGTAGATATTTTAAGAATAAATAGTTTTAACACTGTTAAGGCTGTAGAGGAAACGAACTTTCCGGGGTCCAGCCGTACTGCCCGACGACGAGTAAATGATTCTGAATTACGCTGTCGTGTAGCATCAAGAAAACGTTTGTTGAAGGACACCCATAAAGAGAAAAGAGTTGGATTTGCTCTACAGTATATATTATTTGATCAGGATTTTTGGAACTGTATAATATTTACAGATGAAAAAACTTTCCAATCATGTCCAAATGGTTCGATTCGAGTTTACCGACCTGCGAGAACTGGATATGATGAAAAATATATAAGTAATTCAGGTAGAAGTGGCCGTTTTCCTGTGAACGTATGGGGTTGGATTTCAGCCAGTGGACCTGGGGTGTTATGGCATACCGAAAACAGATTCAATAGTGAAGAATATATCCAAATTTTAAATAATATCATGCTACCCTCCGTCTAGCACTTATTTCCAAACGAAGATTTTAGCATGATAATTCCCCCATCCACACAGCATATGTGGTTACCGCATTACTTCAAGATAATAACATTAATATTCTTGAATGGGTCAGCCTCAGTCCCGATCTTAATCACTTCGAAAACGTATGGGGTTTGTTGGTGCAATATATTAAAAACAGGGATGTCAGGCCTCGAAATGTGCAAGAGTTGGTTGAAATAATACAGGAAGCATGGGAGACAATTTCAGAAAATTATTGTGTAAATTTATATAATTCGATGAGGAACAGATTAAATGAAGTTATCAACAGAAATGGGGCCATAACCAGAGATTAATAATTACATTACTTTCGTTGCTTCTTCTCCTTATTATTTATTTATTTATTTTTCTTAATTTATTGGTCTTTATTTGTTTTCATTGTTGTGTAACATGCTTGTTGATATTGTAATAAAGAGCAATTGCTCGCATAGACCATCCGTCTTCGGTTTTTGAAAATATGCTTTATTTGTGTAATTAAATTAAAATAAAGATTGTGTTTACAGAATTCCATTTTTAATACATTATGTTGTCTATAGTTAAGTATTCTTCAAATATCATGCAGTTATAGTCCACTAGGTACATTAAACCGTCCTATTTTTTTTTGTCCACGATAGTACATATATACATATACATTTTTTTTCACTTCACGTTTCAACCACATTGCTCCCTATACGATTCCTGGCTCTCGCGCCACTTCTTCGGACTTGCTGTTATTTATTTGCGACCAAATGCTTCAATTATTTTTAATTTAGATTTCTGAGTTATAGTTAATCCTTTGTTATTTAATTTTATATTTATTTATCACATTTGTTTTGTTATTGTTGCGAACCGTGACAACTTAACGTTTCCATCCCCTAAATTACACTTTTATTCAATTGAAGGGTAACAATAAATAACGATAATGGCCCTGTTAGCTCTCCCGACTTTAATTGCCTACTTTTAGGATTAATTAATTACAATTAAGATCAAACATAGTAACAAACGTAACACTTGGCTTAAATTTTGAATTTGCAGTCAAGAAAAATATAGTATAAGACAATATGCAACACAATGTTTTAAATAAACCCAATATCACATGTAGTACCAAAAATAAAAGTTGGACCAATCTTCAAATTTGTAAAACAAAGAAAAAATGTTCAAAACTTATCACCTATACGGATCTGCCATGCATAGCCACATCTTTTGTATTTTATATTTGTGTCAGTACAATTGTATGAGTTTCAACAATCACCTGGCATGGGTCTTAAAGGAACCGTATTTTTCGTAGAAGTTCAACGCCATAGCATTCCTAAATATTATTTATTCGCCTATTTTATTTAAAGAGGCATTTCATACATTACAAAATTCTACTCTTTAGATTATTATTATTTTTGTTTATTAGTAATATTCAAACCGATAAAATCTATTCAGTAACTTCATACTTTTGTTTAAATCAGATTTTTACCTAATGCGACATGCTGTTACTTATTTGAGAAAAGAAAAATTATTTAATTACTTTAATTTAGAGTTTGGTTAGCAATTACATAAATTAAGAAAAGTCGATCTTTCCGTATTTATTGGTTTTAATGTACAGCATTTTATAAAAATATTGCGTATAACGCTTAGAGTTATCAAGCGTAGTATTTTTTGAAAGAATTAAAAGTGAAGATATCAGCATCAACCTCTAAGAAAACCTAAAAATGAAGGCAATCCATTAATTAGTGTTTTAATTATTAATTCATAAAGATTGGTCTTGCGTGAAGAGTGGTGAAACATGGCGTTTTCTCGAATAAATTTCGCTCTAGTACTTAGTTAAATTTAACAAAAATATCAAATTACATACACATACACAGAAATAAATATCGATTATGATGCAAGTTGTTTGATTAAAACCCACTTAATAGTTTTCGAAATATAAACGTTTAAAGTCAGGTGACTAAACTTTTTACTTTGATAGTAATAGAAACTGATTATCGGACGGAAATCCAACTGACACCTTCACAGCTATCAGGAATTATGGCTTAAAATAATAACGTGGCTCGGGTGTTTGAGCATTGAATCCAAATGAGATCATTTTACACATTGTTCACAAATGCAATGCCGGCAAATATTGTGTTTAACATTACTTTATTTTCCAACAGTTATAATCTAACTTTTTGCTGTGTTTGCGTAAATAATTGGTCAATTTAGTATAAGTGCAACTTAAACAAACTATATTATATCAAACAATACTATTATAAAAATGTAAATGTAAACAAATTTGAAACTGTTTAATTATTAAACATTGCTTATTAATATTTTCAACATTATAGAATGTTATGGCAAAGGTTAATGTATAACTAATTTGATACGTATAAGAAAAGCTTATACCGGGTGACCAAAATAAGAATGCAAAGTGCTGTTTCTCGGAAACTATTCGTCGTAGAGAGTTGCGGTAAAAAATTTTATGACTAAAGTGGCCAAAAAAAAACTGTGGAAAATATTTTCAAATTTGCAAGATGGCCGCCAGGAGGCGTAACCGCCATCCTAAATCTTTAAAGTGATTTTTTACTGCAATCCACCTGGTAAATGTACCAAAAATTATATGCTTTTTAAAGCTCAGCTTTATTCGAGTAATTTTTGTTTGATGTATCTGTTAACGATAATGTGCGATAACCGTTAATGTGCACATTACCTAGATAATGCGCAAATTAACTAATTTCACCCGTTAAAGTTAGAAAATATGTGTTTTTTGCAGTTTACCGCGTTAATGTGCACATTAACGAGGAAACGACCGTTAAAGTGCGAAGATTTGAATCCGTTGAGGTTTTATTCAACGTAACGTGCTCCTGATTGGTCATTCACAATCGCGCGATGTCCCCTATTGGTGTATCATTCTAATCTGTGAGTCAGTCAACCATTGTGAGCAGTCCAGTTCGCGTTTATTGTGACGGTACATAGAGTTATATTGTGTTTTCTGTGTTTAGCAAAAGTATTTAGTCAAAATGCAAGCCATAGGTGTACTAAAACAAAATATGAGGGACAAATTTAATTCCATACTTTTGAGCAAAGACTATAAGTATAACAGTGTTTTAATTACAAAGGAAAAATACTGCGCGCTAATTTAAGATATAAAACGAATAAAAATCTCAAAGAAGAAGGAATCATCCCGTGATTACCGCATTATGGAAAGGTACGATGTGCTCACTCTCCAAGGTTCGGAAAAACTTATAGAACCCCTTTCTGGTTCTAATAAAGATGTAAAACTCTACGTTCATATGGAAGAGTTATTTGAAATACTTTATTCTACTCATTCGTCCATTGGTCACGGGGGCAGAGACAGAATGGTCAAGGAATTGAATAAACGCTACAAAAATATAACGCAGGCCCAAATTAAGATGTTTTTGAATTTATGCGAATCTTGCCAACAAAAACAAAAGAGTGAAAGGAAGGGCGTTGTAGTGAAACCAATGATTTCTCCCCATTTTAACAGTAGATGGCAAGTGAACCTAATCGATTACCAGTCGCAGCCTGACAGAACATACAAATTCCTTATGGTATATCAAGATCACTTGACAAAATTTGTTGTTTTGAAGCCTTTAACCTCAAAGCGAGCAGATGAAGTTGCTTATCATATACTAGACATATTCCATTTGATTGGAACCCGAGAATTTTGTAACAACACTTTGGAAAGTTTAAAATCAATGTGGCCGGATCTAAAAATAGTGCATGGTAAACCTCGGCATAGTCAAAGCCAGGGCAGTGTGGAAAGGGCCAACCAAGACATTGAAAACATGCTGACTACTTGGATGATTTACATGATTTTATACCATTCTGATATAAAAAGGAGCCCTTATGAAGCAAAGTTCGGATGTACTGCAAGGGTAGGACTTTCGTCATATTTCATACCTAAAGACGTATTTGATTCTATTAATAGTGAAGCGGTCCTAGAGCAACTAACTGATACACAACCCATCGTTTCTAATGAAGCAGAGGATAGTCAAAATCCCATTAATTCTCAACACTCAACACAAGAAAAAGCAAAGGAACATGGCAATGAAACAGAAACAGAAGAATATCGCAATGAAACAAGACAAGAAACGTTACCATCTATAGATCTTGCTTGTATTGTATGTTTGAAAGAAACATCACGCGACCACACTTGCTACAAATGTAACAATAACGTTCACGCAATCTGCGGTGTAACTCAAGTTACTGAAGGTTATGATAGAAAACTAGTGTGTTCCATATGCGTAAATCAGATTAATCAAGAAAACCAACGAAACAGCGCCAAAGAAAGCTTAGGAGAGCAGGTAAAAAAATGCAAGCATTATCTGATGCCAATCACCCAGTAGCTAATGAAGGCACTACTGTAAGAATAAAGATACCCGACGTGGATAGAGCGAAGACTGATGTTCGCTCAATTTTGGCAATAGTTCTTAATCAATCAGACCACGGGTTTTATAAACTAGGTACTAAAACGGGTATCTTGAAGCAACTGTATGTTCGATCTCAATTTAGTATTTGGAAATAAAAATTCATCACAATAGAAGAAGTTCCTGACGTCGAAGTATCTTTACGCAACGTGGTAACAAATCAGTCTCTGGGCAGTGGTCAAGGATTTCAAAAATGTGGATGCAAATCCAAATGCATTACAAAAAAATGCCTTTGTCGGAAACATAATTTCCTGTGTAATTCTAAGTGCCACCAAACCCTTAGTTGCACAAACAAATAGGAAATTACCATGTATTCGGAATGTAGTACTGTTAGAATAAAGATATTTTCATTTTACAACTGTTTTATTTTCGTTAATTGTATCGTATGTGTAATATGTAAATATAAACTGGTTATTTCTGAACTTTAACTGCTGTATTTCAGTTAACCTGCATATTGACTAGATAATTTGCACAATGACTAGATAAAGACAGGAAATAAATGATGTTTACGCACCTTAACTGGTGGGTACAGATAATCTGCAGATTCCCTGGGTAATGTGCACATTAACGGAGATACGCACATCATCTTTAACATATCTATTAAAATAAAGTGATTGTGGTTGCGGGGGGGGGGGGGGTGATTCAGTGATTTTTGAATAAACAGCTGTAACTCCTAAACAACTGAACTGATTTTAATAAACTTAGTCTCGTTGGAAAAAGCATTTGTTGTTCCATCAAGTCCACCTTACCTGTAATCAGTCTAATTTTTAGTGATGCCGCTAGAGCCGGTTTCAGAAAATTGCAAAATTCTCTAAAAAATCAAATGCAGCAATATGACCTTTTTTCATAAAAATGAGATAAAAGTCATCCCTAAATAGGTTAGTGAAAACTGCGTCCCGATAGCTTATTCCTACCATAAAATATGGAAGAAAGAAAATTTAGTTATTATAATATTTGAAAAAGTCGATATTACACCAGTATTTATTCTTATTTATTTGTCTTTTTTCAAGATTCAATGAAAAATTTCATCATTTTACAATTCTTAAATAATAAAAGTTTTCATAATTTCAAAAATTAAAAAAAAAAACATGTAGGGACATAATAATCAATACATAGAATATGCAAGTGCAGAATAGGCAGAATATTAGGAGTAAGCCATTGAGAAAAAACAAATACCTAAAATGAACTTGTAAACAAATATTAAAGTTCGACAGACAGTGTAATTTATGTTTGTTGCACAAGTAAGTCCTTAAAACTACCTATAATGTCTTTTACAAATGATGCAACTGTTGATATGATTGCGGTAATTTTGAATGTCTTCAAAATGCGGCATTAGCTAAGAGAGTATACTCAGCTAGATATCCAGATCGGCGTCTATGCGATGCGAGAATTTTTCTGCGTTTAGTGCAAAATTTGCGTAATACTGGAAGCTTTCGACCAAAGCTGCGAAGAGACTCGGCTAGAAGAATGGAAGACAATATTGTTAATGTCTTAGCATACGTGTCATTGAATCCTTACGTTAGTACGAGAGCAATATCTCTCGTGTTGGATATGTCACGAAGTACTATTCAAAACATTTTAAAGGATCACAGGTAAGTTTTTATGTCACTGAAAATACCACTTTACATGTTTCACAATGTGTTTGTAATTTCAAATTTATAGAATGCACCTGTATCATATTGTTTTACATCAAGCCTTACATGACGAACACTTTGACCGACAGATGGCTTATTCTCAATGGATGTTGGGCATGATCAGGGAAAATAGAAAAAATAGAAATTCTTTAGATGGATGAGGCCACTTTTGAAAGTGATGGAAACGTTAACTTGCATAATATGCATTATTGGTCTGCTACCAATCCTCAATGGTTGCAAGAGGTCCAACATTAAGGTCGTTGGAGTGTTAATGTGTGGTGTGGCATCCTGTACAGAACTATTGTAGGTCCCTATTTCTTTGATGAACCACTAAATGGTGCCGTGTTTCTTGATTTTCTGGTAAACCAATTGCCTATTTTATTAGAAGATATGCTCTTGCAATTACGGCAAAATATGGTTTTAGAACTAAAACACTTAAATTTAATATATCGACAGAGGTAGATTGGACGAGGCAGTCTATTTCCTTGGCCACCCCTATCCCCAGACTTAACCTGTTTGGACTTTTATCTATGGGGTCGGTTAAAAGATATTGTTTACGAAGCTCCACCAACAACGAGAGACGCCATTCGTAGCCTGGGAGACAATTGGAGCATTTATCCCTGCTGTTACCTTCGGGTCTATATGACCCGAAATAAAATTGTTGTTTAGATAACTTTTTTGTTTATTAATATCTAAACTTCGTAGTTAATGACTTTGTTTCTAATCCATTGAAGAATAAGGTGGCTTGTTTGTTTTAATACATTTTTTTTCCTTATTTTTTTAAACATAATTGTTACATTGATGTTCCTCGGGTCATTATGACACGAGGCTGTAATACATTAGTAGGACGTATACATTTGTTTTTCCAATTATTTTATATTAAAATTTGAGGATAGATAATATGCATATCATCACATGCTTGTTCAAATGTACCTCTATGCGAGTTACTACAGCATTTTCGGCAGGTCTGTAGCCGCGTGTGCAAGTCGAAACTGGAACATACTTGCAACTTGCAGCAGGTATAAATATCATATCGCAGTATGCAACCGACAGTTTTGTTTGTTACGTTGCAGAGTAAAGTGCGGTTTGTTGTACGTACTACTAGTTCTTTTAAAGTGCTGAAATAACAATAATGGCAAAAAATATCTTAGTGGTGAAGACTTAGAAAAACTTATTGATAATTTTAGTAACATTAGTGACGATGAAACTTCTGAAGCGGAAGATCATATCAGTGAAGATAGTGATTATGAACAGTCAGACGATGATATTTTCGACGATGCTGGACGGACAAATCCTACGCAATTGATGTCACCTGCTCAATCGGTTCAATCTAAAGATAATGCCATAACTTGGATGTTAGATCCCTTTCCTCAATCAGGGCGTGCAACTAGTGCAAATATCATAAAAGTCGCTTCAGGTCCAACTAGATGCAGCAATGCACGAGTCCAGGATGTAAAATCTACATTTCAGCTATTTCTCAATGGTTCTCTGGAAAACATAATTTTGAAAATGAGTAACATCGAAGGTCCTAGAGTGTACGGTGACAAGTGGCAAGAATTAGATGACATTACGTTGCAGGCGTACATAGGTTTGTTACTGTTAGTATGAGTTTACAGATCGCATTACGAATCTACCAGAAGTTTGTGGAATGCAGAAACAGACAGACCTCTTTTTCGCGCAACAATGTCGTTGAAACGATTTTATTATATATTACGCGTGTTACGGTTTGATAATAAAGAAGATCGTCAAGAAAGAAGGCTACGGGATAAGTTGGTTCCTATTAGAGAATTTTGGGACAAATGGGCTGAAATACTACCAAAATTGTACATTCCTGGGCAAAACGTAACTGTGGACGAGCAGCTGGTTGCATTTAGAGGTCGTTGTCCATTCAAGCAGTACATACCAAGCAAGCCAGCAAAATATGGCATCAAAATATGGACGCTTTGTGATAGTGCAAGTTCTTATGCTTTAGAAGTTCAAGTATATACGGGAAAACCACCTGGGGGAAAACCTGAGAAGGATCAGGGGCTGAGAGTAGTTTTAGACCTTACTTATGGACTAAGAGGTCAGAATGTAACTTGTGACAATTTCTTTACATCGTATAAATTGGGTCAAATGCTTCTCAAAAAAAATCTTACTATGTTAGGGACTGTCAGGAAAAGCAAGCCTGAGCTACCTATCATGGAAATAAATAACGTTGTGCATAGTTCTAAATTTTATTTTACTAAAGATACCGCAGTTGTGTCTTATATTCCAAAAAATACAAGAAGGTCATTCTAATGAGCACGTTTCATAACCAGAAACAAATAAGCGACAGAGAAGACAAAAAAACCAGAAATTATACCTGATTATAATTCTACCAAAGGAGCAGTTCATTCATTAGATCAGCTAATCGGTGCATACACATGCAAACGAGAAACAGATCTATGGCCCATAATCTTATTTTACAACAATTTAGATACCAGTGCCTATAATGCTTTCGTCTTATGGCGCGAAATAAATCCAGACTGGAATAAAAATGTTTTGTTCAAAAGAAGACTGTTTTTGGAACAACTGGGCAAGCAATTGGTAAATCCTTACATTTTGTCCAGAAAACATCTTCCCCGTAATGAACAAGCAGCTGCAATTGTAACAGCTATTCAACAACCATTGGTGGAACATTCTACCGCACCTCTTCCTGGAACTAGCAACAAAAACAAACGAGCACGCTGCAAATTTTGCCCTTCTAAATGTGATAACAAAACTAATATGACCTGCATTAAGTGTAAAAATATTTGTGTAAAGAACACGTGACCTATTATTGTCCCGATTGTAAGAAGTAGTGGATCATATCAATTATTAGACATTTAAGTTTCACGTTTCATATAAAAAACACTGCATTAGACAAATAAAGTTAATAAATGTATAAAAATGTTGTTATTTTGGTTTTAATTCATATTTCAGGAGTTCGGGTCATTATGACCCGAAGGAGCACAAGTGTATAGTCTTGTCAAGGAGAACGGCAAGTAGGCATTAAATTGGTACTTGATGCCTACTTATTGGACAATATTGTAATATCGACTTTCTCAAATTTTATAATAACTAAATCTTCTTTCTTCGATATTTTAGGATATGAATAAGATATCGAGATGCGGTTTCACTAACCTCTTTAGGGATGACTTCGTCTCATTTTTATAAAAACAAAAGTCATATTGTTGCATTTAAATTTTTATAGAATTTTGCAATTTTCTGATATTATATCAAAAAATGCGCTCTAGCAGCATCACTAAAAATTAGACATATTACAGGTAAGATGGGTTTGATGGAGCAATAAACGCTCTTTCCAACGAGACTTAAGTTTATTAAAACCAGTTCAGTAGTTTAGGTTCCAGCTGTTTATTTAAAAAAATCACTGAATGACCCCCCACCACTTTATTTTAATAGATACGTCAAACAAAAAAAACAAAAATTACTGGAATAAAGCTGAGCTTCAAAAAGCATATAGTTGTTTAGTACATTTACTAGGTGGATTTAGTAAAAATCACTTTAAAAGCTTAGGATGGCGGTTACGCCCCCTGGCGGTCATCTTGCAAATTTGAAAATATTTTCCATGGTCTTTTTTTGGCCACTTTAGTAATAAACATTTTTACCGCAACTCTCTACGACGAATAGTTTCCGAGAAACAGCACTTTGATTTCTTATCTGGCCACCCGGTACATAGAAAAAGAAATTTTCTCTGCTATAGCATTAAAACTGTTTACTTTAGATTTCTAAAATTCCAAACAAACTTTTGTATGTGATCTGCTTTAGTTTTAATGTACGTAATGTACGTAAATTACATTTACTCAATTAATTAAAATCCCTTAAATCAAAATGAATATTTATTAGATAGACATTGTAATGCTTTCATTTCAAATAACCAAGCACAGATAAAGTTCAGACTTATAAATAGATTTTAGTTTTGTATGTAGAATATGGATATATTCTAATGTAGTAGTATTAACAACCGTTGTTTACGAACAAGGGATTCTTAGAGATATGCATATATTTCCTTAAATTTGTGTTTATTATTATATTCAGTATTCTGCAACAATTAATTTCTTTTAACGGCTTTATAAATTGCTACATACAAGTCCGTGATCTTGTACACACAATACGGCAATTCATAATTATCGTTTATTAAGTGGCTTAAATAGAAAAGTTATGGCATTGACTGTAATCTTAGGAATTACAATACTGTAGGTACTAAATCCACAGATTGAAATTTTTTTACCATTTTAGTAGAAACGACCTTTTCGTTCTAAGCCATCTGGGTATATTCGGATGCGAGATCCGAAAGCACACTTAATTTTATAGCATCGCGAGTTCTGAAAGCTTCACAAGCTTGGTAAAGGGAGGCACGTTACGTTAGCTACTCCTTTGCACCATATGTTTTTCCCTTTGCACTACTTAGGTTGTCAAGTTATGAATACACTCCTCTTTCCAACCCCGGCCCCTATACCTCAATCAAACTATTTTTTTTTCATACCTTTTGCTGCACTTGCATGGTATTATTATGCACCACTAAAAGCTTGGATTGCACCCTAACATAGCTGGATAATACATTCGGAACATTATTAACTTAAATTTATTAAACGTTTTTCATGCTGTTGGCTTCTTTTGAGTTCCTAAAATCTAGTCACCCTCTACCTGAGTTGTTACTTTTTGCACTCAATTGTTTTGCACCATTGTGCAAAATATTGAATTGGACATCCAACAAGTGCAATCGATTCCGAGCATTTCTATCTAACTGCCCCCCCCCCCCCATCTTTAACTTAATGAACGTTTTTTATGTTATTAAATTGCACTTGTTCTGCACTCCTATAGAGCACATCTTTTTTATTTTACACCGTGAAGAGGCGAACCTTTGAATAAATTGCCTTTATATTCCACTAGTGTACACCATTAGAATTTTATATTAGACTTTCCACAAAATGCGTGACAATCGATTCTAAACATTACTAACTGACCTTTTCACTTCCACCGTTCAGTCTGGTTATGAACAAATTATACTCGACCACTGTTCAAAATTATAATTTTGAGTTACGCTTCTTAAATAATGTCCGAAAATCGATTACAAGCGTTAGTTACTCCTCCCCACCATCTATTTATTACCAAATTTTTTTTGTTATTGGGTTGTTTTTATTTTACACTTTTTTTTTCATTTGCACTCATCAGGTTGGTAAGTTATGAACAAGTTGCACCCCTGGTACATGTGAGTAGATTGGTAATACTAGTCTTGAATTACTTATGCTCATTTTTCGTCGCTTTTTGCCATTTTCGCCATTGTATTTTTTCATTTTCATTTTTCATTTTTCGTCATGTTTCATTTGTCATTTTTCATTTTGGTTCATTTTCCATTTTAATTTTCGTTATTTTGCGTTTTTTTAAAATAATTTTTTGTCTTTTATCGTTTTTTTTGTCGTTTTTTATGCTTTTTTGAATATTTACTTTAAAGACCTGAAACAACAACAGGAACACTTTTTTCGTATAAATTCAACAATACGTAACATTCCCAATTTCCGCAATTTGTCGTTTATTATTCCTATCAGAGAGTATTTGTGTTAACATATTGCGTTGAGTTTGAGTCAACTGGCTCTATCCAGTGGCGTAGAATATGTTAAGTTAATCACTTTAAGTAAAAAAACGCACGTCCCTGCTTTTTTTG
The DNA here is from genome assembly GCA_036346205.1 of Vesta saturnalis. Taxonomy (NCBI): domain Eukaryota; kingdom Metazoa; phylum Arthropoda; class Insecta; order Coleoptera; family Lampyridae; genus Vesta; species Vesta saturnalis. The sequence continues at coordinate 159,564 of JARFJB010001166.1, read as the reverse complement.
AAGAAATATTTTTTTGTTAAATTTAACATTTAATTCTGCAAATAAAATCATACTTAGTATTTCTTTGATTCGGAACCCGTTTTTGAAATATTTTGCATTAACATTAACGACTATATTATTCAGTAATAACCAAATTAAATAAATCAGAGATTGCTTTGCATTTGAGAGTTACGTATCTTATGTTTGCTAGAATAGTGGCATTTACGCGTGTTTTGTAGTTCACTGTTTGCGTCTAATTACTGTGAAAAAATGAATTATTCCAAACGAGTACTGGTCGATATGCGTTTAGAACCGTTCATAGTAACTTGTTAGAGTATGGAAGTTTAAAAGGAAAGAAAAATTCCGGACGAAATGCTCGTGTATCAGTTGAAATTGAGGAACAAATTTTAGATAGAGTTTATGAAAATTCATCAATAAGTACGCGTGAGTTAGGTTTAAAATTTGGTGTGTCGCATGGCAAGTCTTGGAAAGTTTTACGAGAAAAAAATTTACATCCCTTTCACCTACAAAAGGTGCATGCATTATTGCCTGCTCACCATCCTCGTCGAATGAATTTTTGTTAGAAACTTATTGACCTCTGATGAGTGTATTTTTTCCCGAAATGGAATAATAAACTTGCATAATTCCCACAAATGGTTAGATGAAAATCAGCATCCAACTGTAGTTACAGCTTACCAATATAGACTTAGCGAAAATATTTGGATATTACTGGCAAATTCTATTTAAATGATGGTGCACCACCACATTCTACACGATACGTCGGAGAATTTTTAAATGCATGGTTCCTTGGACGCTGGACTGGACGAGGAAGTGAAGTACCTTGGCCGGCACGATCGTCAGATTTGAACCCATTGGATTTTTATTGAATAACGTGGTCGTTTATGTTAATGCAAAATATTTCAAAAACGGGGTGCCGAATCGAAATAATACTAAGTATGATTTTATTTGCAGAATTAAGTGTTGAATCTGTCAAAAAAATACTTCTTCAAAAAAACCAGGGGCGTGCGTTTTTTTTTATTTAAACTGATTAACTTAAAATATTCTACGCCACTGGATGGAGTCAGTTGACACAAACTCACCTGATAAATTGTATTTAATTAGACATTTAGGTATACCAAATCTCAATGTAATATCTTTTGTAGTTTTTGAGGAATCTTAAAAAAACCTTAAAAAAAGTATTTTTTAATCAACCTGTATCTCGGTTAGGAAGTATTTTCGGAAAAGCATTTATGATCATTTTTGTCTTATTTTGAGTCATAAAATCTCCAGTTTTCGTTTGTCGGTGATTTTAAAATACACCCTGTATATTGACCGTGTAAACGGATTTATCTTTAGGAGACTAATCAGCTTGTCATTATTACTGTCAATTTCGATAGTTGCCTCTTATTTGTATATTATTCGAATCACATACGCCTTGCGCCATTATTCGAGAAGTTAAAACTAAGCTAGGACAATGTCATTTTGACAAAACAATTCATATAGAAAATAATGGGACTAGGACCATGTGAATTTGATAGAAAATTTCAGATAGAAGAAATCTGTCACAATGAGGCACATTTCTTATCAGTCATCAATCGTCCCTTGAAGATAAAATAGTATATTGAGTTCGGCGTTTAAGTTGATCAATATTTCGCTCAATAATAATAAAGTTAGACGTCTCACATAATAATTTACTATTATTTATAGTTTTAACACACATCAACTTCACGCAGCGGCGTCATCTTTATTCTTGTGTGCTAGTCATTAAATTTAGTTGATTAGAGACATTAATTTCTTATTGACACTTGCGAGGAAGAAGAGTAAGATTTATTTTCTCTAGCATTTTGATTAAGATTAATAAAATTTGTTGCGATTGGCAGGTGTTACGTGACGCGGCAATAGGTGCAAACCGAAAAATTTTGTACTTAGGGTATTATGGTGTAATTTTCCGTAATACTAATTATAGTAAAGATATAATCAACGGAATCATTTTACACAGTCCATGATTTAACATTTTAACGTTTTTTACGCCAGGCTGATCAGCGAATCAGTTTATTTGGAGACGGAGAGCTATCTATCTGTCACTTTGCTGCACTTTTCAACACTATTTGTGGTCAACTTTTCTTACGATGTTTTTCAACTCTTCCCCAAACGCTCCATCATCTTGGACTTTAACCTTAGACTTTTCGCTTTCTTGGATTTAGATCGTATTATAGTCCCTCATCTTTTATAAACCCACTCACACCCTCTCAACAACTAATAAACCCTTCCGATTAGTCTCCCAACGCTCCCCCATTTCCCTCTATCTTGATTAGTGCCCCACTCCATGCCACACGTGGAAAAATAAAGACCTTTTGAGAGCAACTCGAATCTGCATCTTCTTGATCCTGAATCTTTCTTCTTGCATCTTTGGCTATGCATCTTAGAATCAGCACCTTTAAACAAGGTTAAGCATCCAAGAGAGTAACTTTTAGTACAAACTTGTTTACTTTTAGAGGAATACCTTACACCGTTATTTGTTTAATGACTCATAACATATAAAAACCGCAAACACAAACCCAAAAAACATATTGTAGATCTTTTTTGTGAAAAGTTTCTTACATACACATAAAAATACCAAAAAAACCTTCAATTCGACAAACATACAAAGGAATACTTCATTCCATAAACACACAAATAACGCAAACACCACAAACGCTAAAACAAAAGGAAATAGGCAAGTTTATCAAAGAGCAAGCGAACAAACACAAAAGCACTTAATCACTCACTCAGACACATGCACACACATATACACATACACGCACATACGCAAACACGCATACACGCACAAACGCATACGCAGGCACAAATGCACACATGCACACACACACACACACACACACACACACACACACATACACACGCACATATGCACACACACATCACGCAACACGCACACAGCACACGCACAACGCACACGCAACATCCACACTGAACACACACATACACACATGCACACGCAAACAGCAACACAGCACACGCACACACGCACACACACACACACACCACACACGCACACACACACACACACACACAACACACACACACAACACATACACACACACACGCACACACACAGCACACACCGCACCACACGCACGCAGGCACACATGCACATGCATACTGCACATACGCACACATGCACACCACACGCATACACGCACACAGCACACACACACACGCACACACACGCACACACGCACACACACACGCACACGCCAACGCACACACACCACACTACACACACACAGCACACACGCACACACACGACACGCAACACATGCACACAGCTACCACAACACACACAGCACACACGCACACACGCAACACGCACACGCACAACGCACACAGCACCACAGCACACAGCACACACGCAACACGCACGCACACAGCACACACAGCACACACACACACAGCACACGCACACGCACACAGCACACACACACACACACACACGCACACCCACACACACTCGCACACATGCACACACACACACACGCACACACACACACGCACACACACACACACACGCACACGCACCACGCACACGCGACACACGCACACCAGCAAACCACACACACACACACACACACCACACACACACACACACGCACCCACACCGCACACGCCACGCACACACGCACACACGCACACACGCACACACGACACACGCACACAGCACACACGCACCAGCACACGCACACACGCATACAGCATACACCACACGCACCACAGCACATGCACAGCACACGCACATACGCACACATGCACACACGCACACACATGCACACCGCACACCGCACCGCACACACACGCATACACAGCACACGCATACACGCACACACACACACACACACACACACCAGCAGGCACACATGCACACATGCATACACGCACATACGCACACATGCACACACGCACACACGCCCACACGCACATACGCGTGATGGTTTAGCGCTTTGTGAGAGAGTCGATGAGAAGTATCGTTCTCGGCTGATAAGAACGGATTCGCCTTCTTTGGCGGAATAGTGCCATGATGTTTTCACTGTTGAGATCTGCATTTTGATTCAGGTATGTAGTGACGAATCCAAGTTTGATCGACCGTAATAAAGCTGCGCAGAAAATGAACCTGATTCTTGTTAAATAGCTTCGAATTGTAACTCGATGTTCATACTCTTTCTCGTGTTTGATCAGCATTCAGCAGTCGCGGCACACATCTTGCCCAATTACACGTGCAAACTGTGATGTATGTGCTCAGTCGATACACCTACGATCCTAGCTATTTCATCAATATTTGTTCTTCGATCCTTCAAAACAATATTTATTTGATCGATTGTTTGCGGGGTGTGTACCATTTTTGATGTACTGTCTTTGAACCGTTGCACTCTCTTAACCGAAGGTCACAGATCAACTAAACTTCACCTGTCAGTATAAAAAAGACGGCGGAACTGGAAAATGATGTTTCTTTTAACCGCTAGAGGGCACTAGTAGTCGAGTCTCACGTGCCGTCAAATTATCCTCGTATATGTGCTTTAAAACTTTAAAACTTCATTTAAAATTGCTCGTAAGAAAGTTAAAATCCTACCTTAAGTACATACGTGGAACGGACAACATACCTGAAATAAAAAAGAAAAAATTACAGTCAAACTTTTGTTTAAATCACGAATTAGAAAATTTCAAATAAAGTAATAGTTGAAGTAAGTACTACCAGGGCTCGTAAAATAAAACGACAAATCTTTTTCCATAAAAAATTAATTATAAGCAAAATAAAAATTAATTTTCTGTTCTTTATTATTTTTGTAATTAAAGAGAACTTAACGTTAAGGAAGTAATTGTATATTATTTCTTTCAGAATCAAAGTAAATGAGCCGAGCTTAATTGTTAATTAAAAATGTTGCTGTGAAATGTAAGAACGTAAATGCGTTCACATCGCTTAATGATGTGGTTTCACTTTTCCAAGCGCAGCTACGTTTATCTTTGTTATTTTAAATTCTATAAAGTTTTGCTTTTTATTAGTTAATTTCCTGAAGTGGAATATCAGTTAAATTAGACGTCTGTAACGTCCGATTTTATACTTGTATATAATGTCTTTAAGATATGCTGAAAATTATAAAGCATATATGTCTAACTTTTGAAACACAGCATAACTACTCTCAAAATAACGCTACATATTTCATATTCCGTGCTATTCATATTGATTAAAATTATTAATGAACGAAATCATTTTACTAAAAATTTCAAAAACACGTCTTTAGTAACCTAACAGCATTGTAATGGTAAAATTATGGGCATTTATTGTTGTTCAACGAATTTTCGATCAGATTTTTTTTTTGTAAATTGTGTATAAACTTGACCAAGTTTATAAAATAGTCAATAAAGATATCAAGTAACAGGTATTTTGCTCACGGATAAACGGAGTCTTAGTGTGTATGAGAACATTAATACTTGAACAGTATTAAGAAACAATACACTAAAATACGCATTTATCCTTCTCAATCTACTACAAAAAAATAATAAAAGTTAATTCATTAAACAGACAGAAAAAGTAATTCTCAAACTAAAAAAGCTATTTAAACCCCAGGCACATAGGCAACTTTCCTGGCGCTCCCGTGATTAAAGTAGAACCCACCCTGTGGACCTGGCTCGAGAGCTGTAAATAAATAATTAATCCATTCCAAAAATCTTTCTATGGGATTTAGCCAATGCGGTCCTTTTAATAATTAATTTATTATTAATATTAATTGATAAATTTTTGTTTAAATCTGGGGTCATTTTGGTATGTTGCAGTAATCCTGGTGGAATAGAATCATGAACTTTTTTTATACCAGAACACTTGGAATTGAAAATTTGCGAGTATAAGAGCGTTAACACTATTGAACTAACGTAAAATTTCACCATTATTACACATAATTAAATACTTAACTCCTTTGCATGTTTTAATGGTGTATTTTTATATTTATATTTTCAGAAATCTATCGTTTCGATAACAAATACAGTTATCGTTGTTGTAACATTAAATTTGTATCTATTAAAAAATTAGTTAAAATGGGATGCATACTTGGAGGAAGGGCACTTAACTTTATATAATAAAATTAGTTCGTCTGACTGTAAATATAACTTAATCACTTAACTTTTTAACAGTGTATTATTATATCTATATTTTATACAAAACTATGTGTCTATAACAGTTACAGTTATCGTCCTTAGTAGTGGTTAATACCTTTAAGAATTGTCTAAGATGCTAGAATAAATTTATGGATTATGAAAACGCAAACACAAGCCTGCTATAACTATGGAATCTATTTTATTAAAGAATAACACGTCCAAACCGCACTAGGCGTCGTGTATGGTTACCGAAATAAGAGGGTTGCCAAGCCAGCTGCAGTGGAAATGGGCGTGGTCGATAAAAGGAGTAAAATGATTGAAAAGTAGTTCAAACACCTTATAGTAGCGCCACTACAATCTTAAATAAATAGTCTTAGGCGGGATGATAAATTAATCCTATCTGACTGTGGAAGACAGGATTGCAGCCTACTCAGTAAAACCATTCACCAGCCAAATTCAGTGACACTCCAAAATAAATTGATCCAAAAGCTTAAGTCACACCCTGTACAAATGAAAATTCCCGAATCTTAAGACGTTAATTTGAATACTCTTTAAGTATCCTGGTATACCTGTAGATTTATATTTCTGTGTCATAAAACTTTGAATTAAATAAATATTCCTAATTTAGAAAATTCTAAATAAAATCAGCGAAATCGGTTTAACAATGAATTGTTATCTTAAATAAAAATGTTTATTAATTGCTGAATAATTCAAACCTAGATCGGCTAGTGCTTGTATCATCAATAATATCGTCATATTTTATTTCTACTTTATCTTTAAAATCGTATTTAGACATTCATTAATAGGTTTAAACTTTAAAACTTCAAAACTGCAATTTATGCTGAATAAAAAAAAATAATAAGTAATTACATATTTACCTTTGAACTTATTCGTCCATAACAAAAACTTATAATAAAATAATAAGCAGTTTGTTAGTAGTGTTCTGCATTAATATTTCAAAACAATTTCCAACCCATCCTTAAATTCGAAAATATGCGAAGACTAATTTCACTTATCAGAAGGTGTAACCAGTTAGGCACACAATTGCCACAAATAAACGCCAAAATAAATTAAACAGTAGATATATATTCACAGAGTCCGGATGTAAACATATACAACGACGTGGCTTAAAAAAACCACCAAACACATAAATACGTTAATACTAAAATTATCCAATTCCTAAAACTAAAAACAACAAAATAATTAAAGTTCGATTACCTTTTTTTTCTTTGAATGAACCGTAATACAACGTAACAATAACAAACACACACACACACAACAACACAACAAACAACACAACCCACAACACACACCCACACCCACAAAACACCACAACACCCACAACAACAACAACAACACCCACAACACCCACACCCACAACAACAACACCACACAACACAACACCCACACCACACCCACACCACAACACCCACAACAACCACACCCACAACAACACACCACACCCACACCCACACCACACACCACACACCCACACCAAAACACAAAAAAAAACACAAAACACAACACACACACACACACAACACACACAAACAACACACCACACACACACACACACACACACACACACACACAACACACACACACACACACCACACACACACACACACACAAACACACACAACACACACACACACACACACACACACACACACACACACACACACACACACACACACACACACACACACACACACACACACACACACACACACACACATACATATATATGTATATATATATATATTATATATATATATATATATATATATATATATATATATATATATATATATATATATATATATATATATATATATATAATTACAAGATAATCGTACTTGTTTTGGTTAGAATCTAAATCTAATTCTTACGTATTACATTAATTAATCCTTTTTCGGTGCGGTAGTTGTAGTCCATATGATCTGCTTTCGTAATCCTTTCTAAATTCTTAGATGAACTATGCACAAAAAAACAAGAGGTAGCCGTACATTCACCCTACACAGTCGGCTATAGTACTCACTAACGTAGTGTCTATGGTTTGTTCACTCGCGTATCTGGTATAGGGGCTCTTTAGCCTAACATCACATCACCTTATACTGTGATGTTTGCTCTACAAATCGTTTACCACAATGAAAGATGGTTACCTCCATATACACACTAAAGTTCTTATTCGCTTTCATACAATCAATTTGGTACTGCTAGCGATTATACACATTCAATGTCAATGATGATCACCTATAAGTTAACTAAATTTTACAAACTTTTCTTTCGGTCACTTAAATGGTTACTTTCGGTTCTCCTTATAATAATATTAGGTCACGCGTCCCACAATTGAACACTAATGTGTTGTGGTAACTTCTAATTTTTTTCCTTGAACAAAATCGCTGTTTTCCTTCAACTCACTATACGTTTATTTCTGAATGTCTATACGATTTATCCCCTTATGGGTTAATGCAGTCGCTATACTTGTTCTGCTAAACTAATAACAAATCAACTCCAACACTAACCATTCTGATGGTTATAACGCGCACGCGACCTTCACTTAGAGTAAAATCCCTAATCAACTAACCCCCCAACAACTAACTCCTCAAATTTTACGCTCGCTTATATACCTTCTGCTCGCCATATGGCCAATACGTCATATTAAATTCAACACATTAAGTTCAAAATTCACCTATCACAACTGAGCATTTCTTGCATTTTTTTGCCGCGTCGAAGGTTCCAACGTGGAAGAAGACGCTAACGATGCGAAATAAAGGTAGCCATCTTGAATTACTTTGTAAATTCACTAAAAACTTTCCGAAGAAATCATCAATTGTAATTACATTCACACTGTAGATTAACCAGATTATATCTCAACTTTGTATGCAAATCTCACATGTGGGAGAATTCTATTTCCGCACATTTTAGCGAACTCTCCCACATTCTATCAATTTCATTCTTGAGCATGCATCGATTTACCATTGTTGCACCGCATTTCATAATTTCCACAAACAAAAATACGGATGCATACTCCTTACTGCACGTTAATAAAATATCAATATCCCTTGAACTCATTCACTCCTACGTCTACAACCATTTCTTTAGTCCAAATTCCTCCATACACAGTAGCAAAAAGACTAGTAGTTTTACCAGTGGCGTATCAATAAAAATTTACTCAAAACATTATTTCTCATCCAAACTTAGTGCTTTCAACACGAAAACCTTTCTACAGCATTAAAATATTCCTTCACACGATAACCAATGCCTCACTAAATTCCAGTGGTCTATCAATTACACCAACTTGCATTACGCATACACATTTTCATGCAAACTCACTTCAGCTACATTCAAAACATGTTACATACGTTATCAAAATATTACACATACACGGTGCATTAAAATAACCTTACATAACTAGATCCTTAATAAAGTTAAATATTATTAAACTGCCTTGAAAATGACAAATTGCAACGTGTCTAACCCACTAGGTAACATAAAATATGGCAGCTCGGCTCAGAACTCAGTCAACCGGTAATTAACCGGGGAGCACTTTGTTGGCGTGGGGAGTTTAGGGTCACAGCTAAACGGTCTAGATATTTAGGTTTGCGAGATAAGGGCATTTATACTAATACAGGATTAGGAGAGCAAGCAAAAATTGGGCACCACACGCTTTAAAACACTAACTTAGGTTGAATGTGGGAGGTCCCGTAAACCTTGAACCGGGGAGAAGGAAAAGGAATAATAAGTAAACACCAGTTCCCGTTGTTTTATTTAAATTCCCCAAAAAGGACTGAACAAATGTTGTATAAAAATTTAAATAACGATAACCAATTATCACATGCGATTATTTATGTTCTCAACCAAATAAAGAGTCGACCCTACTTTTATACAGTGTGTACTAAAATTAATCCCCAGCCGCCGGGGTTAGACTCTATGACCAAAAAAATGTGGAAAATCACGTCAAAATTTCGAAGATTTCGTCCTTACGAAATTATGGCAATCTCAAAAATCCCAATGAGGTATTTTTGCAAATCAATTTTTGAGATAGGTATGCAGGTAAAGATAGTTTATTTACAGTTAAGTTACCCGTGACGAAGACAGAATATGACATTCTGCATGTCAATATTTGGTTGTAAAGTATTTCAATTTTAAACTGACGTACAAAGAAACACAATTCAGTTTTCATACTTATTATAATGCCCAGAAAGTACAGCATCAAGAATATTTAGATCTGATTAAACTACTTGGAGTCTGTAATAATAATGGTCGTGTCGCAGAGAGTCTGTACCGTCAATGTTTTCCTAGGTAATACCCTGATCATAAAACAATAAGTGTTATTGAAGTTCGTCCACTTGAAACTGAATACTTGGCTCCTAACATGATTCATGCTGGTCGTTCTAGACAGCTAACATTGCAACAGAAAGAGCAATTACTTCCCGACATTGAAGAAGATCAGTCTGTAAGTACCAGGATCTTGGAAACCAATCGTCATCATCGTCATAGATTCATGCAAAGAGAAAATTTGTACCCTTATTACTTACAGCCGGTTCAAAAATTGCATTAGCGGGGGATAGTGAGTTACACTTACTATCCTGCAAATGGTTTTTAAGTTACTTAGATACAAATAAAGACCTTTTTAGGAAAGTATGAGGCCCATTCTAATCAACAAGGGCTGTTTAACCAGCACAACTTGCATAGCTGAAATTACTAAAATCCACATCAAATTAGAGAATCACATAAGCCAGTGCGTTCGAGTGTAAATGAGTGGATAGGTCTGTTGGGTAATGAATAATAGGATCAAATTTTCTACTTACGATATTAAACGCAAAGAATTATGCCATTTTTTGCGAAAAAACATTACCTACCTTTTTAGATGACATTCCTTTATTGCAACGTCAAACTGTCGTATATCAACATGATGGAGCGCCTACTCATTATTCTCGAAATGTTCGAGAGATATTAAATCGACGATTTCCCGATAAATGGATCGGTCGCGGAGGACCTACTTCTTGGCTATCTAGGTCTCCGGATCTCAACCCAATCGGCTTTTGGCTTTGGGGCTAATCAAAAAATGTGGTAGACAAAGTTCCATGGAATGATGAAGATGACGTTATTACTCGTACTTATGGAGCTTTAACTCAAATTAGAAACGAAACGATAGATCGTGTTGAAAACAATTTTCTTCGCCGATTGCATGCATGCTTAGCACAAAACGGTGAACACATCCCTTTGTAAATTTAAGCATTTTAATTTTATTATGTGTATATGCCACTTGGTATTTCTTTTTCTATGATTGTGGACCTGAACAGGCTAAATTAGGCGTATTGTGCTAAAGCACTCAGGAACACTTAGAAGAATGGATAGAGGGATAATGAATTGCCAATAGATGCCTATGAACAGCTACCTTAAATTTTCTCATATCATAAGTGAGAGGAAAACAGGAACTAGGGAGATCATTCCAGAGTTTAGAAGCCGTGTAGGAAAATGTGGATTGCGCCCGTTTGGTACGACAAGTGGAGATTTGTACTACATACTGTTGATGTGAATGAGCGAACCGAGTGTTTTTCGCAAAGATAGCCCGAGATGGTATCAAAGAATATAATTCAGCAGCACAATAGCCGCTGTAATAACGATAATACAAAGAAAGAACTGAAACTATCCTTCTATGCTCAAGGGACTGTACGTGAGAAGTTAAGGACGGGTCATTTATAAGCCTAATCGCTCTCTTTTGAATACAATCAACGATATCGAGAGCGTGTTGGGGAGCACTAACCCAAAGGTGAGAATTATTTTCCAGATGAGGCCGAATTTGGGCCTTATACAGCAGAAGGAGTTGTCGAGAGGAAAAGTACTGCTTAGATCTGTACAAAAAGCCTATTTTACGAGCAGCTGTTTTGGTAGCTGACATAAGATGGTCAACCCATGAGAGTATAATTCAATATCTTTAGTTGGATATTTAAAAACATGATTGCAATTCTTAATATAGCCATAATTTCGTAAGGAGGAACTTGTGGCGGCTGGGGATTTAATTTTGGGACACCCTGTAGAAAGTATTATAAGTTTTTGTTATGAACGAATAAGTTCAAAGGTAAATATGTAATTAAAAATTATTATTAATTTTATTAAATACATAAATAAAAAGTTCACCTCGAGTAGGATTTGAACCTACGACCTGTACTTTGCTAGAGTACCGCGCTAACCAACTGCGCCATTTAGAATTTACATCAGTTCTACATACATAAAGACAAAATTTACATCGATTGGGGCTTGAACCTTGGTGGCGCAGTTGGTTAGCGCGGTACTCTAGCAAAGTATAGGTCGTAGGTTCAAATCCTACTCGAGGTGAACTTTTTATTTATGTATTTAATAAAATTAATAGTAATTTTTAATTACCCTGTATAAATGTTAAAAAAAGTAAGAATAATAAGTACTTATTCACAGGTACTTATTTTCCTATATAAGTAATCGTATCCTCTAATATAATATGGGGGTTCACCCCTAACAAATATTGAAGAGGACAAGCCGATATTTGAACTTGCACAATGGTCACCATTACGTTAATGGTTTTCGATATTTAGGCTTGCTTACACATATTTTGGGGATCTTTTTCCGGATATTTTCATCATCTCTCCTTATTTTTGTTGCTTCATTTTTCAATTTATGTCAGGTTAGCTTGAATGTATTTTGTTGTGTATGTAAATTTTAAGCGTTTAATAAGCATAAAATATCCCATTAATGAAAGTAATAAAAAATATGGGTTACTGAACCTTAAATAGCAAAGTTTCATGTAAACACAGGTTGGATTATGTCTATACATTAGGGTTAAGGCGGCTCTAACTGTAACTTTAACTTCTGGAATAAATAGAATTATGTAGCTTCTGAAGAGAAACACTGTGTTTGATTTTTCCTTTGTCTCCTGTATATATTACTTTACCGTTGCACTCGCGTATATAGGGCGGCGAAACCAGAAGGGGGGTGGAAAATTGTTCAAAGACGAAATAAGTTAGAGAAATTACTTTTGGACCACGGGTAGATATCAATACGTACTACATTTTAAAGAGATTTTTATTCGTACAGGGTGTTTCATGTTGTTGCAGCAAACACCCTGTATATTACTACATTTTTGGAAAGCCCATAAAATACGCTTTCGATTGATACGAGATTCCATTGGTTTTAGAGATATTCAATTGTTTTTCGAAAAAATTATCCCACTTGCGGTCGCCGTCACTGATGTATTAGGCGACTTTTGTTTATTTTAATATGACAAAAAATTTTTGGTGGTCCTGTAGTATTTTGAAATATCTTAATTTTCAGATTTCTTTTTAATAATGTACAGGGCGTGTCACTGTTTGCGAAACAACTTTGTTTTAATTTTTTTTTATGATGTTCATCTCTTTCGATGTTTTGTTTGATATTCTTTCTTTTTCATCAAGACTGTCTTATACCTAAAATTAATAATTTTCAAAATATTGCCAGTTTATTTGCGAAATTGCGATTGCAATACAAAAAAGACTGAAAATCGAGGTATTAAGTTGGTCATGGGATTGTAGTTTATTCCTAAAATAATTTTTCAAGTAAAAGCAAGAGGTAATATAACAACTATTTCCAAGTAAAAACAAGAGTTAATATAACAACTACAAATTGACTGAATTAAATTATTCTAAATTTAACAGAATTTTTTGAACAAAATTGGTGCATACTCTTGTACAAGTCACTCTTTTCTGAAGTACTCAATTTGATTATGTTCAAATCAACTTTTCCATTTTCTACGTCATTTTGTAAACTTATATTGGCTAAAGATCGCTTAACAAAGGTTATTTGGAATTAATGTTTAAACTCGCAATTACAGAACATACGAAGTATGGTGAACATATAGTGTTAGAAACGGAGGAGCGCTTTTACGAGTATTTCAAAGAAGAAGAACATCGAATCGAAGAATTTAAAACAATGCTACATACAAAGGATGTATTCATGAGTAGTTTGGGTCCAGTCGGAAAAACAACAAACGTAACATTTAGTGCCTCCAACCATATGTAAACATCCTCATTTCGTAAATAGTGTTTAGTCGTAGCGGATAAGAAAAGTCGCAAGCAGCAATAACATCATTCCTGGAACGATCCGGAAGTTCACCATCGCATACTTAATACCGCTGTAGTAACAATTTGCATAATAATTTAACATTTTGTTGTTCATGCTGTCAAAATAGTGATGGTAGTAGTAGTAGTTAAAATGAAGAGAAAAGGTTATTCCAACTGGCCATCATTTTATGATGGAGGTGAGGTGTATAAACAGGCAGCTAATGAATACTTAATCGATTGTGCTTCCTATAAACTATCGAACGATATGCATATTGAAATTGGATACAATACACACCTTAACCTTGCACCAGTAGTGCGTATGGGATGTGGCAACTGCGGAAATGTGGTATTAGACGTGAAGGAATGGAATGAACTTCTAAGATGGTATTCATATGTAGAAATACAATTTTTCCGATCCCAAGAAATTGAAATCCAAATTGATTGGTCACATGTAAGCGAGGAAGATATAATCTATGAGCAAGAATACGAACCTCGATCTAGCAATCACGATATTTATTACAATTGGGAATTGATTAAAGGATATGAGAGAATTTTGAAAACTGTTATGATAGAAAACTACAACTGCTGTTCCTGCACATTCAATGGCCATAATGTAGGAGCACTATTCAATTTGAAGGATATATTAAGTTACAGATTGAAATTTCTTGAATCTTACAATCTGGTGTGTTTCCATGAAAAGTTCATATGACAAGTAGTTGACTACCGTCGTTTTCGTGAGAAGGAATTCGGTGATGATGACATTTATAAAGACATTCAAGATGTTATAAATGCCAAGTATAATATTAATTCACACAACACTGTACTTATCTAATGTATAGCATTTACTAAAAATAACATTTATGTGCTCTCGATTTTAGATACAAATACCCTGCCCTATCCCTCAAGGTGAACAATGATAGGTAAGAAGCGGAAGAGTGCAGGTGGTTTAGTGAATACGCTAATCAACATACTTCCGGTGGAATTGCATTTACCCGGTTACCAGTATTGTGATCCTGGTACAAAATTAGAGAAACGACTCGCACGCTGTGACCCCGGTATTAATCTACTAGATGCTCAGTGCAAACTGCGTGATATCAGTTATAGAGACTATCGAGATTTAGAAAGTAGACAGAGCAGATAAAATTTTAGAAGAAAAAGCGTGGGAACGCTTTAAATCGGCAGACGCAACATTAGGTGAACGAGCCGCAGCTTTAGCAGTCGGTACTGCCATGAAAGTAAAGAGAACGTTTGGAATGGGGTGTAAACGTCTGTCCAAGAAGAAGAAGAATGGTGGAAGTTTATTGCATGTATAAAAAACAATAACTAAAAAAATGAAAGCTAACGGAGATTTCACAGACACAATAAAGTCAGCACTGCCAACGGCAAAACGTGTGGTAAAAAGTTTAGGAGTAAATAAAAACATTAAAGTTCCTAGAGTAATTCCCTTACCTAAACAAGGAGGTGTTTTACCATTTCTTATTCCGTTACTCGCAGGATTATCAGCAATCGGCGATTTAGCTGGAGGCGCATCGGGAATTATTAAAGCAGTAAATGATCCACAAAATGCTAAAAAATTGCAAGAAGAGACGTCGCCCCATAATCACATGATGGATTCGATCGCTGTAGGCTCCGGCAGCGCACTTTATTTAAACCATACAAATCTGGCGGTGGTGCATTATACTTAAAACCGTTTCCAAAAAACTGAATAGAGTACCCGAAAGACCGTTAACAGATATTGATTTAAAGAAATACACAAAAAATGTACCCTACTTTATTTTTATGAGAGATAGCATGCCTAAATTACCATGGAAAATGAATCTGGAATCATCAACTTGGATAGTCAAAGCGGACCGGGTACACATCGGGTTTACTACAAAAAGCGTGGTAAAAAGGTATGGTACTACGATAGTTTTGGTAATCTTCGACCACCTATCAAAGTGATTAACAACTTTCAGGGCTGTAAGATTTATTATAATTGCAATCAAGATCAGGAATTTAATACCATTATTTGCGGGCACCCATGCCTCCAATTTCTATATAAATAATCGATACAACGTTAAATTTTCTCAGTTATGCGAATAACATTCCGCTTAGAAGGTGTTGGTAATATAGCTGGCTACAACTTCTATCCACCGATAGAGCTAGATTTGGAGAAGAAATACGTTATTGGATTGGCAGGATTTTACGGCTACAACAGCATTAGAAACATTTATACGGGCAACGATAGATTTTATTTTAGAACAAATTCATCTCATTTGCGAGTGATTAATATTGCACACGGTGTCTATGAGTTAGCTGAAATTAGTGATTACCTGAGATCAAGGATACCCACTGAAAAATGTTTCATTAGAGCAAACAACAATACACTTAAGTGTGAGATAAACAGTTCATTTTAGATCGATTTTACTAAAGAGAATAGCATTGGTTGCATGCTTGGTTTTGAGCCTAAAATATTAGAAGCAAATATTTTACATACATCTGCGTTAGACATCCAAATAATCAAACACATTAATCTACATGTGCAACATTATAAAAGGATCTTATCGAAACGGGAAACTTGCAAAAGTAATATATGAAATGGATGCTTCAGTCCCACGGGGTTATCGTCTGGATAAAACTCCAAGCAATACTAAATATTAAGAAGTAAACACCGACACAATAAGTAATATAACAATCAAATTGACAAATCAAAAGGGAGAATTAATAGACTTTGGTGAAAGTGAACCATTCACGGTACGCTAAGAACTAAAAGAACATGGGTCTGCGAATTAATCGTAGGACAATTCCATCTTCGTACAAAAGTGCGTAATACCAATTGGATTAAAAGTTCTCAGTGACCGAATCATTAAACATGTTTCAAAACGTACATTTTGATACTATAATCAAACATCAACCTTCCGAAGAGTAAATATAAAGTGTTGTAAATAATTGGTTTAGATGTAGAATGGAAATTAGTTATTATATAAATGCTAAGTGTATAGTAATAGAAATAAATTTGTAAGTAAGAAACCTTGAAAGTGTATGAATAAAGTTTAACTGTATAATGTCCCTCTCTTTTGTACGCTGTCACACACACATGAGGAATTTTAAAAATGCAAGATTCTCTAATATGAATAAAATAAATTGTATAAAACAATGCACTGCATTGTTAAAAGTTTGTAGGAATTTAAAAAAATGTAATATGATATATGTACATGTGTAGAGGATAATCATGTTTTATAATTTAACAATTAAGCTTTTCAAAACTGCACGGTATAATTAGTAATATAACAATCATTTTGAAGGGTGACGAAGGGGAACATACGTTTGAGAATAAGTTCATATAAAATACATCATCCGAGAGAGAGGATGTTTGCCGAAATACGGGCATAACATCCACACTGAAGAGATATATTTCTTATATGGGAAGCAAGACAAAGCATTAAGCCATTTGGGGTAGTCACCAAAAAATGAGGAACCATTACAAGAAGAATTTGATGAGCGAAATACTGAAAAATGCTTTACAGTATGCACACCATTGAACCACATATTTAGAATAATGGAGGATTATCGCCAAGTAATCGTGATATGCGTCAAGTGCTGATTTTAATTCGATCTATAAGCGATACAAACTGCTACTATGATGACGTTGATGCGGAAATAACCCGCGAAACTGGACGTGTTTGAAGGAATCAATAAGAATCCTATTATTACTGTTCCATTATGTCAATGGGAGTTATATGAATTACTTGCTTTAAAACAAGCAACCTCTGATATATGGCCAATAAAAACTTCAACGCAACTGGAAAAACCACGTTGGATAATTGTTGCATTCCAACGATACAGTACAGCCCACTCACTGGAGAAGTGAAAAAAATATAATCTGTATGTCTAGTATATAAAGAAAAAATGTAATTATTCGTTTAATTTCATTTCATCCACCAAAGATGAAAGTTGTTGCGCAGAAACAAAAACTTCCAATTCAAAATCACGACTTTGATGAAAAGTCTGGTATTTCAAGACATGGTGATTTACTTCCTAATAGTATTCGCGGCCCCTCCAATTGCGGCAAAGTAAACGCAATGATTAGTTTGCTTACTGAAAAAAATGGTTTTAAATTTAAACATGTATACGTATACTCTAAGTCATTGAATCAAAACAAGTACAAACTTTTACAGGAAATCCTACTTCCGATGAAGGATATAGGTTACTTTACGTTCAGTGATAATCAAGAAGTAATTGAGCCGAATTGTGCAAAAGAAAACTCTATTTTTATCTTCGATGATATCGCCTGTGAAAAGCAAAATAACATAAGCGCATATTTTTCTATGGGTAGGCATAACGATATTGACTGTTTCTAATTGGGTCAAACTTACAGCAAAATTCCAAAGCAATTAATTCATGACAATGCGATTCTAATTATATTCTTTGAGCAAGGTGAATTAAACCTAAAACATGTGTATGAGGATCATATAAGCCCCACCATAAGCATGATATTGTTTCGGGATGGATCCGTTTGGTTTCATAATCATAAATAAGGACGCTGAAGTCAAAAATGATCGCTATAGGAAAAGGTTTGATGGATACTGGTAGTTTAGGTATTAATAGCTATCAGTTCAGGGTAAACTGGACCCGTCTTGGTACACCCCATATGATACCTTAACCTGCTTTCAGTGGATTAGTTGTTACTCATGCGTTTAGGTATTAACAACTTTCTATGCAAACTCCCATTTTGCTGCAATGGATAAAGAGATGATATTAAAGCGAAAAATTATTCAGGATAGTAAAATAATACGACAGAATTATAACAGTCTTAAAACTGTCTGTACTGATAATGAAAGAACATTTGAAAGTACTTATAAACCTCTAATAGAACCTCTAACTGAAACAGTGAATAAAATCGATCCTGATAAAAAAAAACACCCAGAGAAGAGTTAAACCCAACGTTAAACCCAAAAACCCACCTTTGTTCTTATTTTGAAGAAAGCGTGCTACTACTGCCACTAGCCCCAAGCTTCATTTCACCATCATTACCAAGAAATAGTGATATTAGCCTTCTAGCTCAGCTTCCGTTTGTTCAAATAAATCCCCGTCCAGGTCTTCGTACACCATCTTTCCTAGAAATATCTGCGTAGGAAAGTTTAATACCGAGGAAGAAGAACCTCTTAGTATCGCAGATGATTCCCGTAATGAACCCATCTCATAAGAATTTCTCGAGCAGTATCATGAGTAATGACTTACCTCGTATATACGTTGAACGTATTATGAGGGATCTTTAAGGTGCTATTGATCACACTTACCCCGTCACAATTAAAGGAAACGGTATGATTATTAAAAGCATCACGTATAAAGAGACTCCAGGTTTATATGATCTGCTTATTATGAATGAACCCGATTTAAATCTAGTAAATTCAAAAGATATAAAGAATTATAAAAGTATTTTAGAAGCTACGAATGTTGCAAGGCGAGATTATGATGTAAGTGGACAGATTCGAGAAAGCCATGGCAAAAAGTATACACAAATAATCAAACCCTTGCTGTCAGCATCATCGCCAACAACTCAGGGAGGTGGAGCTATGTTTTTTAAGGAATTAACAAACACCGATTGAATATAAATATTGGAATGATGTACACGAACTAATTCGTGATCTGGAAGTATTGCGTGCAGCAAAATTGGCTGGAAACACAGGTGTCGTAAATGATATAATGTCAATTGTAGAAGATCTCTATGAAGATGGATACATTGAAAGACCAAACAACCGTTTTCTAAACAATATAAATGGGGATGCCTTGATGTCGACATATCATAACTCAAATGTAAAACTTCATGCAATGCCCAACCGGAATCCCTTTCGGAAAACTCCGTAACTTATCATACACATTTTCATTGTACCACACATGTAAATTGGTTGAAATATCAATAACGCAATGTTTTGTGGTAAAAGTTTTCAACTCAATACTATTATTTTGGGGTTGCGTGAAATTGCAGCCAAGACCACATTCACCTTTAGCATAGATTGCCTTAACATTAATTTCACCTTACGTGCAAAACTATTATACGCGTTTTGTAAAAAAATTAAAGGGTACTTAAAGTTTGATATATTAATTATAATTCCTGTAAGTAACCTACCATTAAAACATGAGTCTAGGGGGTACCAACGTAATTTATGTATACCTTTTTTATTGACAATTCCATTACCCACTTTCTCTGAAGCGTTCTTTAACCGCCTCTATCTGACCAGATAGCACTTGAGCAATGCTGAATTGCTCTCAAGCTTAAATAGACTTTCATTGGTCTCATAATAAATTTTATTTTTAATTATATCTTGCAATAGCTTAATATTGGTGTTAAGTATACGGATGTGCCTCGCAAATTCCTTTTTTGTTTTCAATAAAGGAATAACACCTTGTTAACTTAACTATATCACTACTACTTGGCATACTCATAGTTACTTTCAACAATATAAAGCACACGTAATAATGAACTTTTAACAAATATCTAATTGCTCTTCACAACACTTTAGGTTTACAGTAAAACTTCTAGTGACGATTGCACTGTAAAAAAATATGACACACACTGGTGATTATGTAATAATACTTGCACACTTTAGGTAATTTGTTGTCATGATTGCAATGTATCGATTGACGTATGACTGTTATTTATCTACTTATATAGAGATAAGATCGGGTAAGGTCGGATAAGTTCGGATCATTAAAAATTGAAAATAGATTTCTCGGAATTGATCTTGAAATTTGTGTATTGGGTTTACGGACTGCACAATTAAAAGATTTTAATTTGTGTTTTTGCATATAAGTTTAAGAGACGTAGGTTTGTAATAGGTATTGAACAATGTTTCAAAGTAAAAGGATCTCAGATCCTGATATGAAGGGTTTAAGGAAAGCTGAATGTATGGCTAGTAAAGATTATAATGAAGCGAAAAAAATACCTATTAGGAAAGATGATGATGTGTCGTGGACCAAATTAAACGAAAATCAGTTGAAGGAAATTGAATGTGAGAAACAAATAATAAACAAAATAGATATGATCCAATAAAGGTATCACAAAATGTTAAGTGACAGTACATCAAACTTCCCGTAATATGCACATTGACCTAACTCCATTTTTTATTTGTATACAGATGAATATTGTGGTTAATAAATTACAAGTTTTATAAAATAATATTTTATTTGTTAGATGACTTTGAAGCGTCAGCTGAATCGCCTTTGTTCTTGAAAATTGATTTCTCAGAATGGAGCCTGAAATGGTGGGAGTAGCTGGAAATTGATCTAGATAACAATCTATTTTTAGGAATTATGACCCTAACTCGACCAGAACAATGGATCACCTTTATTCTTTTCTCAGAGCTGTGACCTTGAAAATTGCACGCAGAGACTTTGACCCTGAAGCGTCGGCTGAATTGCTTGATCAATGGATCCCCTTTGTTCTTCAAAATTGATTTCTCAGAATTGAGCCTGAAATGGTGGGGGTAGCTGGTAATTGATCTAGATAACAATCTATTTTTAGGAATTATGACCCTAACTCAGCTAGAACAATGGATCGCCTTTGTTCTTTTCTCAGAGGTGTGACCTTAAAATGGGGGGAAACGGTTACCTGTGTTGCGAAACAGATCCCCTGTTTTGGGAAACGGTTAGTTGTATTTGGGAAACGTCTATTCGTATTTGGAAAACAAAACCATTTGAGGTCAATGAACTTTGCTGGGGGCGTCACCTTGAAAGGTAAACTTCCAAAAATAGCTTGATGACCTTGAAACATGCTTAGCATAGACAACAATCTGTATGATACCCCTAACCTTGAGAATTGTAATAACTTAATTAACACCTCAGGGCTTGAGACAGAGGTCAATGGACTCCTAGAATTGATGGGGGCGTGACGTGATGATCAAAAATTTTTTTGAAAATGTAGACCTATAGATGTTTGGACCGGTGGTCCAAAAATCATTTCTCTAACTTATTTCATCTTTGTACAATCTTCCACCCCCTCCTCGTTTGGCTACCCTGTATACCACCTTTGCGCTTTTTTCAGCTACTACTACTTCGTTCGTTCCCCTGTTTCTGTGTTGGGGGCAAAATTTCTAAAAAAACTCATGTGCTTCTTCGCGTAACTTAAGCTTCTTTTCAGGTTTCTTCAATAATATATAATCTGAAATGCAACAAAAATAAACAATTTAACAATCCTGGTAATTTAAGATTGAACACTC
This sequence comes from Vesta saturnalis, assembly GCA_036346205.1. Lineage (NCBI taxonomy): Eukaryota > Metazoa > Arthropoda > Insecta > Coleoptera > Lampyridae > Vesta > Vesta saturnalis. The sequence continues at coordinate 137,162 of JARFJB010001166.1, read as the reverse complement.
AAAAACTCTTGAATTGGTAAAAAGTTTATGTACACTCCTTGACATAACACTGTTTGCCAGGTTATTAGCGTAAGCTAAACAATTTCTTAAAGTATTTTACTATTAACATCTAGACAGAGGTGTTCCTTCATTTTGTGAATTGTAATATTTTTATTTTTATTTATTGTAACTAGGAAGTATAATATTTCAATTAATGGTGTTGTTCCGTCATTAATGTCTTCATTTCTCTACTAAGCGACACGAAGACAAACCATTCTCGCAAACAGATACTATGGAAGCGAAAAAACAGCACAAAGTAAATAAATGTAGTAAATTACACCATCATATCGATTGCTAGCAGTTTAATTACAAGTTGGTAGGTATTATGGGTGACTGTAACTTAAAAGAAACATACCTAGTCCTATCCTAAAGCGAATTGGCTCGCTTCATAAATATATATATCTCTTACGCTTTTTATGAACATCATGAAATATGGAACACATTCTAACAATAATGTATGATGGAAATAAAGTTTCAGATATTTTAATTATAAATAAACAATAAATAATACAACAGACACTGTTTACCCATTCTCATACATTTTACAAGTAGAACCTTCAAACTAAACCTTGTATTGATATACGGAACATAAAATATCGATACATTGATGCATTAGAGAAGAAAAAGAAAAAAGTAAAAGCTAAAACTTTTCAACTTTTAAAAAGAAATTGAAGTTTTTGTTTTTATTTCGATTTAGAACATTTCTTAAAAAATTTTTAACAATTTTAAAATAAATATTTAAAGTGTGTACATGCGAAACGTTAAGCTTATTCCTACGGCTGCTCAAATACAAAACATTTTTTTCTCTGAGATATCGTGGCCATTATTGCTAGTTGTTGGTGTATACCAGGGATGTCAAAAAATTCTCGTAGTACAATTACCTTAGTTTCGTGTCGTTGAAATTTCAATTGTGCTTATAATCCAATCTTGATTTCAACACAACCTCTTTATTAACTTGCACAATTTCACTGTTGCTTATTCACCACTATTTTACTTCACAGTCCTTGTTCAATTTGTTTTGTACGTAAATACACATAAAGATTTCATACGTTATACCAGTGCTCAAATATATTAGGTATTGTCTACTTAAATTATGATTTTTCTGCTTTGATAGGACAAATAACTCTGCTTTATGCACATCTATTTACCTAATTAAAGGAAAAAATAAAAATTTTAACTTAAAAATTAATATTATATAACTACGTAAACGCCATCTTGCGGTACCCTTGAATTTGTTCTGGTAAGAATTTTTCTGCATTTGCTTACTTAATTAAACGCAGCTAATTAATTTTGAGATATGTAAATTTAAGGGGCTTTAATCTGGAGAAGGTTTCTTCTCGAATTAAATTTCGGAAAGAAAATTATTGGAACATTGTATTTTTTCTCGAACACGAAGACTTTCCATACCTCTTCTATCATATTAAAATCATTTGCCATGCAATCTCATCGACAAATACATTCTACAAACGGAAATCACATATACGTTCTTCTAGATACTTACAAATAACGAGTGATTCAGTTAGAGGTTACAATTTTAAGTTGGCAGCACTGTTCTCTTATGCAACATAACAGTTGATGTTTTTTACTTTAGCATTGTTGATTAATGACATTTGTTGTTACGGAGCGTTATTCGATTGAAGAACGTGTTTTACTAACACGATTCAAGCACTGTGAAATGACTTTGGTAACCATGACCGTCCATCACTTGCGGCGATTAAAAAACCGATCGATAAATTTAATGTAACAGGGTCAGTGTTAGATGTTCAAAGATCAGTATGTCATCGGAGTGGCCGATCAGTAGCCGCAACAAACACAAGTCTTCGAGAAAATGCATCAACCCCAATTCGTCGTCGTTCCCAGCAATTGGGACTTTCCTACGGTACAACGTAGCAGCCATACAAAATTCAATTGACTGAAGAATTGAAACTGGGAGATCATCCACAGAGGGGTGAATTTGTTAACTGGGTGTTGGAGAACAATCAGAATGATGCCAATTTTGTGAACAAAATTATCTTTACTGATGAAGCTCATTTTTATCTCAATGCTTATGTGAAAAGCAAAACTGTCGCATTTGGGGACTTGAAAATCCCCATGTTATTGTATGGTGTGGATTTTGGGTTGACGACATGATTGGCACATACCTTTTTGGAAATGCCCGTAGTAACGCAGTTACAGTCAATGCTGAACGTTATCGGGAGATGACAAGCAATTATTTTTTTGAACATTTGGAAAAATTGGGTGGTGATATCGATTTGTAGTTTCAACAAGACTCTTACCATACAGCTCGAGAAACCGTGGAGTTGTTGCACACAAAGTTTCCTGGTCATTTAACATTTCGTTTCGGTGATCAACATTGGCCAGTAAGATCGTGTGACCTCACACCCATGGATTATTTGCTTTGGGGTTACTTGAAGTAGAAGGTTTACGCAAACAAGCCCAACTCGATTCCGAAGCTGAAGGATGAGATTCGCAGAGTTATCAATCAAGTTAATAAACTACAATGCGAATTATTAAATTGCAACCTCTAACTGAATCACCCGTTATATCCTACAGCTATCAACGTCATTATCTGGGGATTGTACTGATGTAAACCTTCTTTCGTTTGCCCACATCATAGTCTGTGTTAAGGTTGATAGACATCAGAGCGAAACTGTTTAAAATTGTGTAGATCACATACTTCATGTACTTAAAATATTATTGAAATTTTGATAATACTTTGCTATTTTAAACACGTACTTTACTCAAACAATACTATTTATTGCTTTTATTCAGGATCTGTTAGTTATGTTAACTAATTATTTGTGCTTCACTTACAGTTAAATTTGTTACTGTTCTGTTGAAAGGGTTAGTGTCACAGTTTTGTAATCCTTTCCCACACCAGCCTCTTTTGCATAATTATAAACGTTTTTTTTTGATAAGTAGAAACTTTTGTGCCATGATTATTTCCTTTTTTCATAAACGTTTACTACTACAACGAGTTCGGTTTATATTGATTTAAATTAACGTGAGTTAAGCCTTTAACCAGTATATTAACTATACCTTTGAGCTCAAAAGTATACATACATTTTGCTTACAACTACTATTTTTGTATATATATATATATATATATATATATATATATATATATATATATATATCTACGATGTGCGGATACTTTCTGTAGGCATAGTATTTTGCTTAACTCCCGTTGAACACTTTCTAAATTAATTTCCTTTTTTTGAACTAATAACTTGTATTAATCGTAACAGGGCCAAAATCTGTTTTTACATTAGTAACGCTTGAGATCTGTTGTGAAGAGGCGAAGGTTCTTTCTGTGTTTATTTGCAATTTAATCACTCCCATTTAAGCTTATTGCATAAATATATTATTTATTGGGTACTTAATTTGTTGTCTGACATACCTGTTTATTTGTGAAATGCAATAGTTAAGATTTATTTATTAGTTAAAATCGAGTGTTACTATGATAAATATAGCAAAGCTGCATTAAGCGAGAGGAAATTATTTAACTCTGGTTTGGATCGCAAGTTAGTAGGGCAATTAGTAACTAAACGAGTAAATTACGCGTAGATGGTTAAACAAATTAGTTAAATATTCGTAGAAAATAATGCCGTACCACTCGGATAGCAAAAGGTCCTTCTAACTACTTCATGATGACGTTATGTTATGTTTTAAAATTTATAACCAACTGAAAGGATATTAAATGGCAAAAGAATGCTAAAATACTCAATAATGAATTCTTTCTCTGATGATTACATTATAATCGGGTTAAAATATTTAAAAAATCGTCAAGCAATCTCATTAAATATTTATGTAATGCATCAATTTCGGCAAATAAACATGAATACGCAGTGTGTTATTACAAATGCTACACAAATCCTTATCACATTCCATAAAATTCTGTTGTTCAAATTGGGATTATTCTAGCTAGATCATTCTCCTCGAGAGTTAATCTATCGTAACTTACTTTTAAAATAGCAAAATAATTATGGCGAAAGTCGAACGTTCAAGTCTAACGAATTTAAAAGAATACACAAATTAGTTTAGCGAAGTCCACATGTACAGCACTTTGTTATAATTGTCAACAACGCATCCACAAATAGAAATATACGGAAGTCATTACCTTTTCTCTCCGTCAAACCTTCGTACAATCGGCGTCTCTAGACTCTCCCCCTTTTCCTTGTACAGCACGCGGTGTAGCGCTAGAGGATGCCCTACTATAGATGTATCAATGCCATAACCCGTCGTCGAAACCACCTTCGAAAGCTTTCAGGTTGGAAATTACAGTCATGAATTTGTGAAAGTTCATTACAATAACGTACACTATTTGACTCCTATTTGATTTGGTTATATAGCACGCGAAATATTTATGTGTGCACTTCACTGGTTACGCATTTAGCAATTATGTACACTTTTCTTGGACTTAAGTTATAGGTATCCAAAACTTAATTATTTACAGCAATGTTTTTGTTGGTTGAGTCATCCATGAACCTAACTGTAATCAGAGTTCGTAAATCAAACGCTTCTTTTTACCCGGACAAGGCGTAATTATCCCGGGGTGAAAGTAGCACTAAAATTTTAACACCACCCTCTACCAAGGAATCTTTAACAGTGTCAATTCAGACAAACTATACACAACGATACTAGACTGACGCGATATTCGATTCTAATTCAATATCCCCTTCAAAGGGTTGACAGCAAAACTTCCCTTAACCAAAGTTATTTATCGGAGTACAACACGTAAATTAACTACTTCGATTCACCTTATGTCTGTATTAGCCAATTACACCATCTCCTTACTTTAAATTACCATACGCGCTAAAAACCATAGCCTTCCGAACTGGATCAGTAAAGAATTACCCCATACATCCAAACTGCGTCTTCAAGGTACCTCGATCGGTTATCATTGATACATGATCTATCTGTTGTAACGTGTTAATTTAGCATTTGTATTTTATTTTAAATTCGAGCACTTCTAATGCCTGTTGGTAGGCAACACATTTTACGCAGGTACGAATGTGTATATCTGACAACCTTGTGCAGAATATTCAGCTTAAGTTACGTAAGACACACGAATACTCCTATGTACCAGCAACAGAATGGCGAGTCTTTAATTTTTGGATTACTTCATAACGGAACCTTGGATTTATAGACAGTCGTTTTAAGTTCAACTTCGAAATACTTTAGACGTGGTTCGTTATTAAAAGAATTACAATTGCAAACATAGCACGGTTTTCCTAGTGGTGTGTTATCCATACATTTAACTGTGACACTGCTTTGGGTTACACCTAACGAGGTTAAGTATCCGTAATCGAAATTGTTTAATGAAGTTTTAGCTAGAGCGTATCTATATTTCAACAGCGATCCAGATAGTAATTCGGCCTCCTTAGCCTTTGTCTTCTTTATCTTCCTTTTTTGGGATCCACTTGGATCACTTCTCTTCACTGTAAGTAAATGAAGAAATAAACATGTAGGTAAAATACTTACCTTTTTTGGGGTTTCTTAATGGTGTATTTTAAATTATACAATCTAAACGTTTCGATAACACTGACAGTTATCTTCGTTAGTAGTAATATCTGCTAAAATTGTTAAATAACCACAGCACTATAATTTAACATAAGTAGTTGAAATTAAGATTAAAATTGAAAAGTTACAAAAAACGTTCTGCATTATGCTTTTCATTGTTAATAATACTTGCACTTATTAATAAAGATAGCTCTTTGTTAGATTTAACTGGATTGTTTTATTTGCTGCCATGTTTATATTTGTGAATGCTTCTACCATTTTCAAATTGAAGTTTTTCACAACTTTACACTTACACCACAAGTTGATTAAATTTTGTTAAGTGTGTTTTTTGGCTGGCACTTTTCATTGCTAGCTTTCGCGTTAGAGAGTGTTCTGATTTGTCATCTTTAAGACAGTTTAACAATATTTAATTTTTAATGACCTAGTTATTCTTTACTAAAATTTAATTCTACAGTTGGCTTTATACGTTTCTCAAACTGTGATGTTGATAGCAGGCTAACATGTTTCAATTTTTTAACTTTGACAAAATTGTTTACAACATCTTTAACAGTTTTAACAGATATTACTGGTGACGAAGATAACTGTAAGTGTTATCGAAACGTTTAGATGGTATAATTTAAAATACACCATTAAAAAAACCCCAAAAAAATTTTATTATGTGTGATGATGGTGAAAGTTTACATTTTTAAACATGTAGGTATTCAATAAATTATAAAAACGATTAAACGAAACATGTAGTTTGTACTCACTTTCACTTATTCCAAATGAACGGCTTATTTGTTCGTTCCACTGAATAGGTGGTTCTTAACTTCACTAGTTCACTTCAACTCGTACAAGCTCGTACATTAATTATTTATTATCAGTGTGCAATCAGTGCGTCCGCTTTGGAAGACAAATACCTCGCGACCGGCGCGGCGGCCGGCGGCGCGCGGTGCGCTAGGGCAATGGAGGTGGCATCAGCGGCGGGTGCGATGCGATTCAATACGTCAACGCGATGCGTATTCTAGTCTAGCGCTGCGTTGCCGCCGCCGTCGCCGACGGTGACAACTGTCAAAAACTTATGTATTTATTATTATGAACCTGCGTATTAAGCGAGCGGGGCCCACATGCTCGACTTAATCCAATCGGCGACATCCGCCTCGCAAGAACTATATATTTTTTTCTATGCCAAACTGGGGCCCCCCTTAGGCGTGCTCCCGGGGCGGACTGCCCCTGCCACCCCCCTTAGTCCGCCAGTGCTCAGAAAAGTTAAACGTTTGGGCTGGAACATTTGATGATCGTATCGTTGGTCCATTTTTAAGTAGGTAATTTAACTGGGGGTATGTATTTGTAATTACTCGAAGACACCGTTGACCCAACGTTAACTGACGGAATAGAAAACGATAACCGATACCTTGAAGATCACCTAATATTTCAACAGGACAGAGCTCCTCCACATTTTACTTTAGCGGTTCGTCAATACTTAAATGAAAGATTTCCTAGACATTGTATTGGACGAAGAGGATTTATTGAATGGCCCCCACGATCTCCTGATTTAGCTGCTTTAGATTACTTTTTATGGGGATATTTGAAAAGTAAAATATACGCCACCCAGCCAGGTTCATTAGAAGAGTTACGTGAACGTATTATTATCGAATGTCGCCAAATAACTTCAGGCATGCTCCAAAACGTTAGACAACGTTTCGAATATAATTTATATTCATGTATGGAAATTAATGGAGAACAGTTTGAGCATCTACGGTGATTTAATTTAGTTTTTGATTATTGAAGTTAATACGTGTTCCAATTTAATTTTTATGTTCATACACTGCACACTTTTCCAATTTTTACATTTGTGTTATGAATAGTGCATTACAGTGTTGAATTTGGCTTTTAAATGAAGTATCGTTATTTGAACTATGGAGCACTCTTTGTTCCCGCAAGATGAAAAAATAAAAAGTTACATTAAGAACTGTCACATAGTCAAATTCCTTATAAAATTACATTTTCAATGATGTGTCACACTTAGTACTTTCTCTATTTAAATTTGATTGGTAATAGTGACAGAGGGGTGAGGAGGGATGTAGGACAGTTGGGGATATGATCGAAACATGTCCCCATTGAAATAAAAATCAACGTGTTTTTGAATTTTCTCCAAAAAAATTTTTGTTCAAGATATTTAATGTTTCGTTTTCGGTACCTCACCCTGTATATATTCATAGTGGATTGGGGTGTTTTTTTAAATTTTTAGTTTACAATTAATTCAAGTTGTGCTAACCATCAGTACTCGGTTTCTTTATTCCTGCGGACTAGGATCAAAATTCCTAGCCAGACTTACTACTTTTCTAGACGTTGTCCAATATTATTTTAACTGTAGTGTATTTATTACTGTGTCGTAGCCCTTTTCTTGATCTAAGGGCAATAAAAAAATAAATCAAGTGGTGTTCTTTTAACCTTCCTGTATCTCTATGCCAGCCACATGCCCACGCATTCAAGTGCCTAACCGGCCGACTGAGCTTCCTGCTAAATCCTTATATATTGTTACGGCACACCTTTTTCTACTTTTGCTACGACCGCAATTTGTGCATGTAAGAAAGTAAAATGTTTACTTAAAGTTTCGAAACTTGGTATCATTGTGCTTGAACATAAAAATGGTACTTGGTCGTTAAAGAAAAATCATAATTATTATTACCACGTGAGAAAATGATATTACCTGTGAAACAATAAATTTGTATTATTTAGTATCACATATTGTTTACCCAAAGAAACTGCGTACTTTCTTTAGTAACCTTTCATATTTCTTTTCCAAAGTTCTCTATTATTCAAAAACTTTGTCATTCGTTATTGTGTTTTCGAACATAACTGTTAATGTGAGCATTCGTACTAAAAAATTGCCACAAACCATTTCGTAAAATAAACAATGGAAATTGTTCATAACCTAGATTTAGATGAATGGCGCTTTTGAAATTTAAAGTTACTGCAGCTTCACGTCGGAGGAGCGCCCTCTACTTAAGATGCCTTGAACTTTTAATACGAGCCAACAATGTTTGAATTATACCGCCATTTTTATTCTCGTAGGTAACCAGAGCGTAAACTAATGTCAAGGACAGCTCTCTTTTTTGAAGTTCAGTACGCTTTCACGTTGGAAAATCATTAATATAAACAGTTATACAGGGTGGGTGTCTACTGTGTGGACGGAGGATTTCTCCTCGACTATTAGAGATATCAAAACCAATTTTGGTGTGGTAATACACGATCATTGGGCCTACATTCTAAAAATATTTAGGTATATACAGGGTGATTGACAAAAATATGCCAACTCAAAACCTTTTTTAATGGAATACCCCGTATATTTTTGCATTTTTGGATTCACTGTTACATTTAGAATAAAAGTATAGAAATATGTATCTGTATCACTAACCGTTCTGCAGATATCGTCACTTTAGTACCAAAATAGAGTATTATTTTGGAACCACGGTTCGAGCGTTATCACCACGATTTTGTAAATCGTTTTATACCACCGACTATTAATAATAGTCTACTAACAAACAAACTGGGAAATTTTTCGAAAACATGTAAAACTATACAGAATGATTAACTTGTGCGAAATGTAATTTTTTCAAATGCAACACCCTGTATATTTTTTCACATTTCGATTCCCCGTGAAAAGTAGATACTAATTGATAATAGGTTTCATAGTCACAAGGCGAACCCTTCTTGATATATTGACGTTTTATTTTAAAATATTAAGATACAGAAGAACAAATAAAACAAATTCTAGAGCAAATAAGAAAGTACGAAGACAAATAAATTTTTAACTGATAGGAAAACTTAATTAATAATTAAGCAATAAAATAATTCTCTACATCTAAAAATAAGTTGAACAAGTAAACATAAACGAATAAAACCATAAATTCAAGTTCAAAATGCTGACCACGCCTTGCGAAAGACTTTGCAATTCGCTCGGTCGAAAGATTCACTCGCAACAACATTAAGGGCGAAATGGATTTAAACGCAGCTCTAATTCTATTTTTCATATCTTCGCTTGTGGTGGGAGGATGTTGGTAAACTTTTTCTTTAACGTAGCCCCAAAGGAAGAAATCAAGAGGCGTAAGATTCGGTGACCTGGCTGGCAAGTTTTGCACACGACCTCGTCCTATCCACCTACTCGGATAATTTCTATCGAGATATTGCCTAACGTTGATTGCATAGTGTGGAGGGGCGCCATCCCGTTGAAACCACATCGTACCAATATTATCCACCTCGATATTTTCCAAAAGCTCGGGTAAATCATTTTCCAAAAACTAAATATCTTTCTGCAGTAAGACTCCCGTCAAAGAAAAAAGGACCAACCACATTAAAATTGATTACACCACCCCACACATTAACTCACTATCGATGCTGGTGATTAACAACTCTTAAGATGTGTGGATTAGTATCTGAATACTGATGATAGTTATGTGTATTAATATTGCCATTATTACGAAAAGTTGCCTCATCCATAAATATAATGTTATTAAAAATATTGGGTTCTTCATTGACTTTAGTAGTTACCCATTGGCAGAAACGTTCACCATTTTGAAAATCTATATCACTTAAAGCTTGATTTTGCTCGATATGATAAGGATGCAATTTGTTTTTTTTTTAATAAAGCTGCGAACTGTATTTCTATTAAAGTCTAGATGTGAACTTAGCTCTCTGGTACCAATTTGGGGATTTTCTATAAGAGATGCCACAATTTGAAACTCAATTTCTTCATTTGGGCTTGTTTTTGCGTGCTTGGGATAACACACACTTCCAGAACTTATAAATCTCTCAGCTACATTCACAAAGATTATTTCCGCGGCTGTCTTCTCTCTGGGTGTCGTTCACAGTACAAACGGGTAGCCAGCAAAGCATTTATTTGAGCTTCGCCGTAAATAAAGATTATATCGACCATTTCTTCTTTGGAAAAATTCGTTTTATACAAAAATTGACAAAACGGTAATCCAAAAACACACAAATTAATGGAACAATATTTTAATGATTATACAAACGCGAAAACAATAGATGCAATTGTTTCTCTTTATTACGAGCGGATAGCCTACTTGATTTGTTTTGTTGAATTCTATTTGTCATAGACAATTTATATTTTAGAATATTTTTACGTAAAAGCGTCAATATCTCAAGAAGGGTTCGTCGTATGGCTATAAAACCTATTATCAATTAGTATCTACTTTTCACTAGGAATCGAAACGTGAAAAAATATACAGGGTGTTGCATTTGATAAAATTGAGAAAAATTACATTTGCGTAAGTTAATCATTCTGAATAGTTTTGCATGTTTTCGAGAAATTTCCTAGTTTGTTAGTTAGTAGACTATTATTAATAGTCGGTGGTATAAACAGATTAACAGATTTACAAAATCGTTAGTGACAACGCGTGCATCGTGGTTCCAAAGTTAACTCTATTTTGTTACTAAATTAACGATATCTGCAGAACGATTAGTGATACAGATACAGATTTCTATACTTTTATATATACCTAAATATTTTTAGAATGTAGGTCCAATGATCGTATATTACCACACCAAAATTGGTTTTGATATCTCTAATAGTTAATAGAACAATTCTCTGTCCACGCAGTAGACACCCACCCAGTATATGGTATGATGGTAACTGTAAGTTGATTAAACCTATGTATCTTCTTAAGAAAAAATTGCACGACTTTGGTAATTTTTTTGCATTATCTATTAATCAAATTTATATGGCAAATGCATCATTCTACACATTGGTTCACCCTCTACACATGGTGTAAATTGTACTTCAGTACTTAACATTACATTACCAGTTGTCCTTGACATAAGCAGTCCTTATAATTTGTATTACATTCCTCAGCCTTAACGCAACTGTTTGAAATAGCTGCGTGTATGTAAAATAGTTTTTATACCAATTATCGAGTTGCGTCGCCTATTGTTTACGAGAGGTTGCAGATAGAACTGATTTAGGTTGCCAATTCTGTCCGGTGTTGTCAAGAATTTCTGACATTACAAATTAGACATACCATAACTTAAATATTATTATTGTGATAAAATATACATAACCCCTGAAGCGGAAATATGACACTGATTTTTCACAATCTGACAACATCGACGTCCACTGACAGTATTAACACGTTAAGCGCCACCATAGAATCAGAATTTTAGGTCCCACAGGCCAACTTTTTTTTTAATAATTCCTACTTCGCAATTCATTTTTTAGCTTATTTGTAGCAATCGCTTTGTTTTCTGACTTTTTTTTGTTAAGTTTTGTAGTTTTCTTTTTATGTCATAGTATTTGTGCCACACGGCCCAAAGAATAAAATTGCTTGTAAGGGGCCACATGGCACTTATGTAGTGCCACGTAGTAGTACTCAAGGTTAAGCTAACGCGCCGACTCCCTCCAACCACACGACGCGTATTTTTAGCCAGTCTGCTGTTAGCAACAGCGTGAAAAAGACGTGTTTCTTATTGTGCCTGTTGTCTTAGTGAATATAAATGCAATGGGGGATTATGAAAATGAACAAAACGGCCTGAAAAAGTTGTGGGATGATATGATGTCTGATGAGGACAGTGAGTCTAGTATAATTGGTGATGTTTATTCGTCCGAAGGGTACAGTCCTGGTTCACAAGTGTCCAGTGATACGGAAAATGAAGATAGCGATTCATCGTTATTTGTTTCGAAAAGGCGTAAAATACTACCAGAAATAAATATTACAATGGATTCTGGTGCATCCTAGAGCAAAGTCAATACGTCTGCATCAAGTAGTGTGGAAAATTTACCAAATTGTTCTCAAACAGTTCTTGAAATAAATATGATAAGGTTAGATAGTGAAAATTCTCCAAGTGTACAACCAAATTTGACTACGCGTACTCCTGTAAACCACGTAGAAAATGTTATTGAGAGATGTTGTTTCTCAATACACACGAGAAAGTGAATCAGAAAACGAAAATAACCAAGATGTCCTAAGTAATCTACAGTGGCACCCTGTTAACGGTTCCTCTTTTAAGACTTTTAATTTTGATGGGAATGACAAAGGAATTAAAGCAAATATATACGAAGAATATATTAGTAAAGAACCATATGATTTTTTTAAATTATTTGTATGTGACGAAATAATTACGCTTATGGTCAACGAAACAGATCTCTATGCTGAGCAGTGTTTAGCAAAAGAAGGTCTAAAGCTAAAATCGCGCATCAAAAAGTGGATTCCAACTGACAATTTCGAAATGGAACGGTTTCTTGGGATATGGTTATTGATGGGCTTGTTTAGGTTGCTCACGATACGATCATATTGGAAAAAATCAACATTATATAAAAATAAAATCAGCCAACTTATGTCCAGAAATCGATTTGAATTGCTGCTAAAGATGTGGCATTTTAGCAATAATAATGATAATGCTCTTGCCGATGACCGACTTAGAAAAATCAGTCCGCTTCTTGAAAAACAAAATTTTAAAAAAGTGTCAACGCCCGGTAAAAAAGTCTGTATCGATGAGACAATGGTGCCATTCCGTGGACGACTACGATTCCGACAGTACAATAAAACACAAACGCCACAAATTTAGCACTGAACTTTATAAATTGTGTACGGAAAATGGCTACACCAATAATGTTCGGGTTTATTGTGGTACAGATACCGCAAACGGTGGTCAAGAGTCTTCAAATTTAGTGTTTGAACTAATGGATGGTCTCCTGGATTCGGGTCGGGAACTTCATACAGATAATTATTATACCAGTGTTTCCTTAGCAACTAAATTACTAAAACAGAAGACACATCTTGTTGGTACCCTCCGCAGCAACCGCAAATATAACCCAAAAGAAGTTGTACAAAAAAAAATTCAAACCTAAAGAAATATACGCTAAAGAAAGTGACACCGGAATAATGGTTTTGAAATGGCGCGTACTTATGCTAAGTACATTGCATAAAGATGACACAAAAAAAGTACCGCAAAAAGGGGGTTTAGTAGAAAAACCTGAAGCAATAATACATTATAATTTAGCTAATTCATACATTGATTTGTCTGACCAAGTCAAATCATATTCTCACTGCCTACGCAGAGGGACAAAGTGGTACAGAAAGCTTGCCACTGAATTACTATTAGGCTCCGCTGTCGTAAATGCTTTCTTGGTCTATAAAGAAGTTACCATGGAAAAATTGTCCATAACCGAGTTCAAAGAAAAATCATGCTACTCTGTACCACGTATTGAAAACACAAACATAGAAGAACTTGAGCCCGAAAATAACGACCGAAATCATTCCTTGGAACTGACTGATTCAAGATCGAGATGTGTCGTTTGTTACGAAAATCTGAAACAAAGGGATGGCCGAAAAGTTGCAATAAATAAAAGTGCGCGAAGCAAATGGCTATGTAGTGTGTGCAAAAAACATTATTGCATTGAATGCTTTTTTACTGTTCATTTTGCAAAAAAAATTTAAATGAAATATCATATTTACTTGTTTTTTATTAGTTTTTTAGTTATCATAGACATGTCTACCTTTCTATAGGTATAATCTTCTTGTTTACTTTGTTGTATCCCATTTTTTTCTTTGATTTATTGTTGATGGTAGATTGTGCAAAAAATGTTTTTTATTGGTTTTTAATTTCGTTTTTTTTTTGGACACTTTTGTAATACTATTGAAAAATTGCGTTTGACTTTTATATTTTGAATAAATTGATGTTATAAATAAAAATACCCCTGTTCTTTTTGTATACCATTCAAGTGACAAATAGTCAGCAGATGTGTGACACTTTTATGGACCAAAATCACTGCTTGGCTTCCCGGTCCACACATATTCAACTTCCATATAAAAACTAGAGAAACGTGGCACACCGTGTGTACAACGTACGCTAATAAATCCGGCTCTGGTCGAGCACAATATTTGTACCACCCTAAGAACAAAATTGTGTGTGGCACGCGCGATGTACCACATGGCGCTTAACGTCTTAATATTAGTGACGCAACTGGTTTGACTCGTGAAAATGACTTTAGTTTGCCTTATCCCCTATCTTGTTTTGAGGCATTATAAATACAATAACAGTGGTTCCTACTCCAATTAATTTTCCTTCAGCAACACGTCTACGTACCCAAGTACTTTCTGCATAATGTTCACTTTCGGTGGTCAGTTGGGTTAATAGCAATCTTTTAAAAGCTTGTGTAGGTCACTAACACAGCCGCTTTGTGCACTTAAGAGCTAGATTTGATAACCATATTGCATCTTAATTAAATTAACTGTTTTCCTCTCTCAGAAAATCCATCACGGATGCAGTGAATGTGTAGTTATAAGACACCTGTTACTTTCGTATCGAAGATATAGATTTAACTTCATCATCGAAACGTAATGCAATGTAACACAACATGACATTCAGTAATGTTATTCAGCTTCTTAAAAAAAGTTTTAAATGAATTATTGTTTTCTTTTTGTTATCAAGTGAATTGTTTTGAATAAAGTTATTAGACTTTTAAATAAATAAC
Source organism: Vesta saturnalis (assembly GCA_036346205.1). Lineage (NCBI taxonomy): Eukaryota > Metazoa > Arthropoda > Insecta > Coleoptera > Lampyridae > Vesta > Vesta saturnalis. The sequence goes on along the minus strand of JARFJB010001166.1, from coordinate 122,128 downwards.
CTCCAGGATAAAAGTATGAAATTGTATTCCTTTTAAAAAAATTGCTATTTTCCATCACCTTTATTCTTTATTGCAAAATTTCAAATAAATACGTCTTTTACAGTGTCTCCTATATCATAAACTTTCTTTTAAGTAAATTGTATATTTTGTTTGCAAGATAGAACACATAAGACATATAAGGTATTATTTATATTACATGTTACATATTTAATATTACTGAAAGCCTTTTATTCTTTTAGGACGTTCTTTGTCAAATTTAAACATATTTGATACATTCAACAATTTATTCCACACTTTAGAGAAATATTAAACAGAAAAAAATTTGCACCACTTCGTCTGTATTATTTAGAAAGTACATATTATGATGTTTCACCGTTGGCTCATTCTACCAATTCGATTTTATATATAGTGGCGGTTTTAGAAATTGGAAAAGTTTGAAACACTTCAAAAAGTAGAACTATTTCTTATACGTACTCGTAGAAACAAAAAGTTCTAAACGTTTTAACTCTTTTCCTAACTTTCCGTTCGCTTTTTGTATGTAATTGTATTATATCCTTGAAGTGTTGAGCAAAAGGTGTTTGATATGTGTGCCAAAAAAATATTTTCAAATAAATAAATATATGATTGGAATCTGAAAGACGTACTTCGTGTAAATTGGATGGCTTTCAAACAGTGCCCTAAAATTACGTAATCCATACGCTTATGTCCGAAAGGTCTGAATGTAGAGTTACTTTGACAATCGACAAATAAATTTAAGTTTGGTAGATCTTAATTTACGGAATCTCACAGTACGTTCTTGCAAAATAATTTAGATCGATCCGCTAACCGAATTTTTTTGTAATTGTTACCCATATTGTTTATGCTCAGGATAGATTATTTATTATTACTAAGTAAAAGTTCCTCGTTCCGAATCCTTTTTCAACTTATACTCGCATCCATTTCAAATAATATTAAAGAAATACTTCGATAAACGTTTTGAAAAAATTTTACTAAACTTTTATTACGGCAACTTTATACTATAATGTAAATTTCCTAAAATTAATAAATCAATTTTGAAAACACTACCGATATTTATGCAAACTAAATGGAAACATAAAACCCTACGATAATAATGTATAAATAGTGTGGTAATGGTAATCGTATAAAAAGTGTTTTAATAATATAATAAAGAAATAAGTGTAAAAATGTTCTCATAACAGATCGTTGAACTAACTGGAGATACAAACCATTCACCAAAAATAATGCCGTTGGCTCAGTCGGTAGTTTAAAGTAGGCCGATTCAATCTTTTGATTTGCTTAATTACCACAATTTCTGCTCGATTACTTCCACTGAACATAAATATAATAACTACCATGTAACACTAATAAAAAAGATCTCGGACGCCAAGTTGTTTTTTAATTATGCTCGGAATAACTAAACCGAGGTTGTTTATAATAAAATTCTACCAAAATGTAAAAAAATAAAAAATATACAAACTATATTTATTAACAGTTAATGATAGGGTTAAATAAAATATATCTTAAAAACTAGTTATAGCCTTAAATTACGAAGTAATGGTTATAAATATAAATACCTGTACAAAATATAATAAATCTTCTTGAGAACCCCTGGTATTATAAAAAATAAATGCGGAAATGCCAACCAAGGTGATGTACTTCTTGTATCAATGTTGCGCAATATCTCGAGATAACAATACTTTACGTTGTAAACCACACCAAAAATAGAATTTTCCTCCTTATAAATTTATCTTCACGAAATTGAATAACTCGTTTATTGCATTTTCTTGAAATTTCCAATAAAAAATTGGGATCAAAGTTTAGATCAGCATTGAATGCCAAATTGCAATCATAAAATGAAAGCGTACGTAAAAATGGAAATAAACGTGTAATTAAAATGTAATTAAAGTAATAAAAGTAAAAGTCAAAGTGCCTGCAAAAGCAAACGTTTTAGATTTTCGATATAACGAGTTAAATCATCTTACCATTAAATCAATGGCACTTTTCACAAAATTTTGGGGGAAACCCAAAAAAAATGGCTTCCTGCATCTAACAGCGTCCCACAAGAAGTGAAAAAAATGGACGCTCCGAATATCTGGTGATATATCCGTGTGCGAAAAAATTTGCGCAAAGAATTAAGTCAACGATGACGTGTTGCGCGAAAATATTGAACAGAAAAAAATAATTTAAAGAAGCGGGAGTATAAACCTTTAAGAACATATGCACTTAAGTTACACCAAAATGCAAATTAAGTTGCCTACCACATACCTATCAATCATTAATTAAAATTTTTTCTTATATTTACAACTAAATGAACGAAGAAGATAAATTACGGTATATTTTAACTCAAAATGGGTTGTTACTAACAAATGTAAGGTAATATACAGAAAGATTACAATCAAATTTTACGTTACCTTCTAGGCAAAAGGGCTAACCTAATGAAGACTGTTAAATTCCTCTCATTAACTTGCTACGACGCTAGTAGTAGATAATAGAAATTAAACGAACTCCCTTCCACTCTAAACCAAGACGGCTTAGAAATAGGCAGATTCGTAATTCAAGTTAAATTGAAATACTTATCAATTTCCTACCACAATCACTCGAAATATATTTTAGCCAACAAGATAGCTGAAATTTTTGCACGTTTTGAGTATTTATATGTACCAAAAACATGCGATTAATTCGCTTATTCATTAATTACGAAACCAACGATTATTCTTGTTTATATAAGGTGGACTGTATTCCATATTAATGACTTCCTTTCATTTTTCGATTATAGGTACTTGAAATAAATTAATGGACCCTTTAAACAAATCTATTCACCTAATATGTACAAAAATATGAATGCTGTCCTATATTAACAATGTAACGAGCCAGAATCCTTTACAAAAAATTTTGAATGAATTATTTATTAATTACGCTGTTTTAATTAAATTGCAGAAATCTTCAAATAAAGAACATACATCCCTTCCGACGTCAAGAGTTTTTCAATGTCAGAGTCCCCGACAGTCTAATAACCAATATTTGCACAACAATTACCGCCAGAAGCCGTTCCCGCCTTCCGACGCAAGACGTGCTACTCTCACCCCAGTCGCGCTCTAATCACCATGGGTCTCCTTTAAGGGCTCAGGGTTCCTTATCGTCATTTTCCGTTGAGTCAACTCTACTCAATCCGCCCGCAATTATTCCAAGACATCAGGGATTACCACTGCTTAAATCTTCCGTCACCTAAATGTAAGTTAATTGTACAACCGTACACTTAGGCTAGTAAACGACGCCACGCTGGGTGATATTCACAACGTAGTCTTTTAGATATTCCATCGGATAGAAAGGCGGATTGCCTGAATTCTATCGATTCCCGTAGTATCAATTAAACAGCGCAACAGGTAAAGGGTGATTCAAAACGCGCGCCGGTTCTAATTATAACAAAAAACAAAGTTTATTTAAAAAAAAAACATTTACAAAAGACATAAAGCTATTAATCAAACCTTCCCAATTTAGGAATGGAAAATCACATCGGGCATATGACCCCCTCTACTTTGCTGACATGCCAAAACTCTCTTCCTGAAATTGTTGATTACAGCTTCACAAACTTGCACGTCGATTTCGTTGATAACTCGTCGAACTTCTTTCTTTAACTTGCGGATGAGAATTGAGGATTTTCTGATCCCAAAATACGGCAGTTTTGCTTATTGACAAATCCATTTAAATGGAAGTGGGCCTCATCGTTGAAAATGATTTTCCTCGCAAAGTCGTCGTCCTCCTGTTGTCTTCTCAGAACCCAGTCAACAAATTCTCGTGTCCTTTGGTGATCGAGCACCTTAAGTTCGTGGCTAATTGGATTTTGTAGGAATGGTAATGAAGATCCTTCACAAGAATTCGCCTACGCCCAATTGGTCGGAACAACGTCGAACCGATTTCTGTGGGCTATTATTGACACTATCACGAACTACAGTAATGTTTTCAACAGACCGGTCAGATCTAGGACGACCAGAATTTATAATGTTGAGTGTTGATCCTGTTTCAATAAACTTTGTCATAAGTCTGCGCACTGTTGATTCGTTCGGAGCTTCATTACGCCCGAAAATCGCACGAAGTCGTCGGAGTTTCTGCAAAACTTTTAAAACGTTTTCACGATTAATAAAATGGCGAGGGATTCAAAACCGGAGCGCTTTTTGAATCACCCTTTATAAGCCCAGAATCTTTTAATTGATATTCTACACATATTTTACACAAACGCGCACTAACACGCCTTCACTGGCAAATTAGAAACGACGTGCAGGTAGCCTAGAGATCGAAAGCAACAGCCGCCCTCAATTAGACCACATTTCGGTCGCCCAGTTTCGTAAATTACAAAAACATTACGTAAAACAGTGAGTATTACATTTAAATCGCACCTAACGTAATTGGAAATAAGTTGCATTTGAAGCTCGCTTCTTAGTAGAAGTCCGGCAAACCGCTTTGCTAACCGCTAGATCATCGTGAGATATCCAGAGGATAAAATAAATCCTGATTTAACACCTTGGTTAAATGACGACGTACGTAAAACGTTCCATTTTCCTGTCCGACTGTTTATTTAACAAACCTGAATACCGAAAAGTCCCGAAGATTTGAAGGTCTTACGTCGTCCTCAGGCTAGGAGAAAACTTTACTTCTTACCGTACCTATAAAACGTTCGGTTTATCCTGCACCGGATAAACAATCCTGGAACTAAACGTTCCTGACGGTTTATTTTAAAACCGGCCCCGACTTTGAGGCTGACAAGTAGCTATTAATGTCGCTACCTACACCAGACGCGCAAAGCGCACACAAGTGATCAACGTATTACACAGTCCCCGAACTCAACAAACTCAATACGAGGGTATGCATATTTACTTCCATAGAGTTCAATAACTTTTAAACACCACCAATTCTTTTATCATTAAAATCTCTACTAGTTACTAAACGTAATTAGAATGTATTCTAATTCACTGAAATTAACATTATACTGTGAATAGATAGACCACCGTTACTTAAGAAAGCCCATGTAAATATTACTTAGATTCATTTTAATTTTCATTCGTAAAGCTTTGACATAAAATTTGCATGTATACAATATAAAATACGAATTCTTTTGTAAAATAAAATAAAAAGCAGTCTCTTTAAAAGTATTGATCTGATCGCAAAGAACGTATCTAAGGAATCATTCCCCTTGTTATCTTATCGTCACAAATACCCGTCTAACTATAATCCCGTTATCATAACTGTATGAAACGATTAGCTTCCCCTGGGAACTACAAGACAGGTCCGGATTTTAAAATTTAAAATATTTTAAACTAAAATAAAATTTCCATTTTGATTGCAATATATACATTAAGATCAATTCTTTAGAGTGTGTAGACATGCAGTTAATGTTCTTTTCAAAGTAAATGTAAGAAGAAGGAGAAGTTGTCAGTCGCCCACCAGAAGAACCACAGGCCCTTGGCAGGATGGTGAATGTTTATCTTTCAATATTAATGTAATATCTATTTTAGTTGTATTATTTCAGCATCCAATTTATTTTAATTTATTCTTATGTAAATGTAAAAATTTAAGTAAGTGTTGCCTACTGTACATAATAGGTCTAATATATGTATAAAACCCTCTTGGGTTCACTGTTTAGTGTGGACGAACCTGGTAATAAGTGATCAACCCTAACCAACGAACCCCTTTCCTTTTTATTGTATAAAAACCGATTTGAGCTAGACCGTGGCAAATAAAGTTATACTTAAATTATAAAGTAAGCAAAGGCAGGTTACAACAAAAACGACAATGTATCTTAATTTCATGAGAACGATGAGTGTTTTCTATAAACAACAGCTAAAAGCAAAGGATTAAAACACAAAAAGAACTAACATTTGTCCTTGTTGGCGTCTTTTTCTAATTAGTATTTTATGTGGAAATTTACCACTCACACTTCCAAATACTTGTTATATTGAATCGTGCATTCAAACTGGATTTGTTTCTATTCAAAGTTTAATTAGACATTGTTGACACCACTGAGCTAACTGTATTGTTTATAACAACGCTGACAAATTCTAGTATTTCTTTTAAAAAGTCTGATGCGCAAACGCATCGTATTATGGCTTTATAATTTACTATTGTACTATAAATGGTTCACTTAAAAATTTGAAATGGCAAAATAAACTTAAATTGCAACGCAATAACCCCTCGTGTTAATTTTTAACGTCGTAATTGGCATTCTACCTATTTGTTTTTAAATTCTTCGTTTGTCCAACCCCTCTATTTTTGTCATCTGCGTCCCTTAGCTCCTATGTCCAGAATGAGATCTTTCTGGCGAGTAATAAACGTCCTACTTATTTTGGAGATGCATCCACACTAACTGGTCCACGTGACGTGTGTCATGTCTATCTTAAATCTGAGCAAGATCTTTTCTGGCTATCGCAAGGATTTGACTATGCGCAACACCTCAACATTCCGATGGGTGGCATAAAATCTTGTCTCCTGTGCCTTTTCGTACTCACACTAGTGTGGAACACCAGACAATATTATTCTCCGATCAAAATTAATGAAGAGAGAGCTTCGAAGGTTCATGATGCATCACTCAAATCGTGTACGCAATACTTCATAAATTTTGGTTCCATGTACGACGGTCTTTCTAGACGAACGAGGCCAACATCGACTTCAGCGTCCGATTACACATCCGATCGGATTCGTTTTTAGATGGTAGTTGGGAGTGTGCGAGTCGTACGTTTTCGCTAGTTTGGAGAACTCTTCAATTCGATACTGTAAGCCGTTGTCACAAATTATGGCTCTAGGGACGCCGTACACTAAAAAAACGCAGTCTTCAATCTATGGTATGTTCGCAGTCGCCAATGTCTTTTATGACAATTGTCCAGTAGGTTAAACACAAGCAAGGAATTGGTAGAAGCAATGATCCTAACTTCAAAAACAAAGCAACAGCATTATAACCGGATCTTGAATATGTGGAATAGATGGAAGAGTATGTAGAAAGGTATCCAACTAAGAAAGAAAATCAGCATTATCATAGGTATTCCGTGCTACAATTGCAGATTACCAGGATAAAAAGCGACTAGGTAGTTAAAACCTAAATTGTTGCAAATGTAAGAAAAAAGACACAAATAAGAGTTATTCCCAAACTGTAAAAGACTATTCGGAAACGGGAACTGACATTCGTAAAAGATCGAGTGAGAGTAAGGGGAGACTACTATATTCAACGTCGAGCAGGACGATCTTGGAAAGTCCTGGTTGGAAAACAGGAATTTCTATTAGGGTAGGTAGCCAAGGATTGTGTCCAGTGGGAAATAGTCAATTCTATAAATTTTAGAAACTTCGGTATTGCCCATAAAACTTAAAGAGAGCTATAGCTTCACGTGTTCATAGCCCGAAATAAAGCAATACTGACGTGATGATTACTCAACATGTCACTAAGATGGCGTCACCAATCAACCAATAATACTACCGGGGCTCATCTGTTACGTAGAAGTATCTTTGACGATAAGACGATAAGAAAAAATGCTAAAACTAGGAATTGTGGAAAGATCCAACAGACCGTGGACATTCCCTATCGAGTTGGGGTGATGGACCGGAAGTTTTGTGTAACATTAGGGTTGTTAAGTTAAACAACGGTCCTCATTTAGATAGTGTAGTGGTTAAAGATTGATTTTAATTTTCAGTTAATGCTCTAATCAACAATATGTGATTAAGCACTATTTAAGTACTTGACAAACTCTATTACAAATATTGGTTGCCACCATACAGTACACATTAAAATGGCTGCTAACACAAATGAAAGCAGAATACTTAACTCAATGGTTCTGTTATTTTCTAAATTAAAATTCAACTAGTAAATATTCGTTCGCAATTTTCTAGTCGACGTTTACAACATTATACCGTATTGTAATAATCGCCCACGTAATAGGCAATACACATTTTTTTGTAAATTTTTATCAAGTGTAAGAAATGAAAATTAATTTTTAATAACATATTTACCTTTAAACTTATTCGTTCATAACAAAACTTATAATAAATATAAGAAATGAGTTTATATCTATTTTATCTACTTGATTATTATAATAATCAACCAGAATTACTTAGTCAGATTTGTTAAAATATGAGTCATATCCACTTATAATAACATAAAACAAGAACGCCTATTGTGATTTTACAGCTTTGACATAATCTGAAGAAAATGAAATATAAAAAATCATTACTAAATACCATAACTACTTTAACTTTGCATGTTTGACATAACAGGAATAAATATAATTTGAGTAATCATTAGTAAGCTCGTACTTACTTAAAATTATAAATCTTAGAAAGTATGAGTCGTAGCCACTAAACTTGTTACCATTCATTATTGTAGTTAGTGTAAGTAATCGAAAAAGAAATGTGATTACCGAAACTATTTACTCTACTGTGATATGTATTCGAACTTATTTAAAATTATGCCATGCAGAGATGCGTGCTTGCCATTAAACAAATAATGTAATGATTAATCATTTATTATTTTAGATGTCAGAAGGGAAAATATAGAAGTGGTATGTAATTCAAATAATATAAAATTTTATAGGTTTATGTATGAACCTACAAAATAATTGCCGCAGCCACTAGCCCCTTATATACTAATTTGTTAGGCATTTATGGTTTTGTAAATTTTCAAGTATACGAAATGAGGTTATAGAGATTGTATGATCTACTTTATTATAGTAGTCCTAACCAAAATTACCTAATCTAATTTTTGTTAACAAAATAGTGCTCATATCCACTTATATTTTCATAAAATAATTGGAACAGAACAATGTGGGTTTTGACTTTGCAGCTTTAAAAGAACCCAAAGAAAATGAAATATTAAATTTCATTTGCTTTATTGTGTTAGTGTGTATTGTATCAGTAGTATTATTTTGAATTATGTACATATAAAATAATAGTGGTAGCTACTAAACCCTTCGAGCTATGATTGGTTCAGAAACAATGTGAAGATTAAAGATATTCAATCCCCTTTATGGTAGTACTCAAAATTGTTTTATCCCAGGAGTACTTGCCAAATAAGAGTCACGTCCACTAAACACCTCATGGTTTGGGTCCTCCATGGCTATTTTGTATTGCAGATTTCAAATAACAATCATAAATATAATCTAAAGAATCATTTTAAAGTGTTCATACTTATTTATAATCGCAACACCTATAAAGTGTAAGTCGTAGCCACTAAACACCTTGAGTAATACTTCGTGTAACTATTGTTTCTTTTATTATTGTACTTGGTTTAAGTAATCAGAAAAAAAATTATAATAAGCGTTTAACCTAATTATATATAATAATAAGTTTATTTTTATATCTAATCAGAGTATGGAACAAAAATAACCTACTTCCTGGCAGTGACTTATTCAAACTTATTTAAAAATTATGCTATATGTAAAATATTAGCGCTAGACATTAACTAAATACCTAATAAAATAATAGATTAAATTAATTTCCCCTTTGACATTGTAAATGTTTAAGGCAGCCAGAAAAGGAAATGTGGTCATAAAAATGATTTCGTTGTAGAGGCAGTGTGTAACCAAAATAATTTAAAATCATACATCGGCTATAAAGTAATAGTCGTAGCCTCTAAATCCTTAAAAAATAATTAGTTTACGACCAGTGGCGTTTTCGTTTTTGTAAGCTTACAACAAGTACAAGGAGTCTAGTATGTGAATAATTAATAAGATGACACGTAGAACCTATGATAAACATACTCAAACTTATTCAAACTCATACTTATAAAATAGATTTGTAGCCACCGAACCCTATCTCAAAAAAAAATGTAACAGTTGCAAGAATTTAATCCACTTAGCGGAGTATTAAAACTTGTATAAAGTGATATGTAATTATATAACAATAGATGCACCCATCAATCAATGGTTTACGACAAATACGACAAATTTATTTCTGCATCTTCTAAATAAGAAAAATTTGATTGATTTGATGATTGTTCAATAAACTTGGTAGTGTTTGTAAATTAAGCTAAAATAATTGTATCTATAAAGTATGAGTCTTAGACACTAAACACCTTGTGTTGTTATTGATAGGCAAAATAATTTTACAGAAATTGGTCAATATACTTTATGGTAGTTATATATTTATATTAAATTATTAACATACTCCAAATAAATTATGGCCGCTTTACTTTTGTATATTTTAAATAACAAGAATAAACAAAGATTATGTGATTTGCTTTGCTATCAGTATGTAACCACAATGAGTCAACCATTTGTGCCTATAAAGTAATCATCGTATCCACTAAACCTCTAATAAACTTATTAGTTTAGTAATAATGCACCTTTACTTTTGTATATTTTAAGTAATGAAAATACCTAAAGTGATTAAAGAAAATATTTGGACAACTTTGTTGTGTTGGTATGCAATCAATAAACTTTAACGCTATATGTTTCTACAAAATAAAAATCGTAGCCACAAATCCTCTATAAAAAAAATAATTTGAGAAGAATGGCGTTCTTCATTTTGAAGTAACAAAAGTAAGCAAAGATCACGCAGCCAATATTATTTTGGATGTATTTAACTAAATCATTTAAAAAAAGTCCATGAAATAGCAGTAATCACTTATAAATTAATTAATCAAGAACAAATGGTGCTGTTGCTTTTAAATAAAAGAATAAGGAATATGATGTACGTTACGTAAACTGCTTGCGCTAATACGACCGATAGCAATCATACCCATCAAGCCTCTCAGTAGTCAGTTCAAAATAGTGGCGCCCCAATTTTATCAGATAATAAATAAAGAAAAGAGATACGATTGCAACGATCATATAATCTACTTTACGGTAGTGGAGCGTTATAGAAATTATTTGAAGTTAACATGTACCTATAAAATAACAGTCGTGGGATAATTTACTTTGATAATATTTTTAATTACCTGCATAAAACCGAGTAAACCTTGTAATTAAAGTAAATGTCCACCCTTAAAATATAATCCTATAGAATTTATAAAAATCGTAAGCAGTTAATTATTTCGTTCTTTCAATATGAATAACCACTAAAAGTAATTTAGCATTCTCATTTCACTAATAGCATATTTAGAAAACGAGTCTGCTATCAAAAGTGCTGTATTAACATGTTTGATACAATATGTGGGTTGTAGTTGTCGGAATATATACCCAACCTAAAAAAATACGGTTTTGAATTACGTTTCCTAAGTCAACAGGGTTGAAAAATATACAGTTTTCAATATTGCGAAATTTCAATCAGTTTAAATCAAACTGGCTCAATATTAATAGAAAATTTCATCTGCTAAACAATGTTTACAAAAAAATTAATCTGCAAAAATTAGCTTCATAAAAAATTTAATTCAAGTCGAATCAATATTTTTTAATCTTTTAAATTGTGATTTTTCTGTTTACTATAGTAGATTAAATTCGTTGAGGAAACCGAATTTCATCTCTCGAGTTTATTTTAATACAATTTGAAAATGTTCACATAGAAATTATGATTAGAGTGTAAACAGACAATTTTTCAAAAGTGTATTATAAGCTTGATTAATATTCATAAACGTACAAAATGTCGCTTTAGTTAAACCTAACTGTAACAAATCATAACACAAATAATAACTACTAGAAAGTTTTAGTTTAATTTCAAACATCAAAGTTGTTATTAATTAAATTTTACTGTTTAAATTTAAATTAATATACAAAAGGACTATGAATACCATTAGTTTAGTAATATTTCCATATTACGAAAAAACATATAATTAATTATATTAATTTATATTTATTTTAAGCTATGCTAATTAGAAGTGAACCAACTTTTAATTAAAAATTAGATGTTTCTACTTTAGTCAATAAATTTGAAAAATTGTTAATTTACCTAAATGCACCTAAAAGACCACAATCAACAAAATTGATAGACTTACGAAGTAGGAGAAGAGCTCAGCTCTCGCGCCTACATTATTCACCTCTATTTAAACATTAGCGAGTATTGATCAAAGAATTTTTAGTCTAAAAACGAAGCGTCTTCTTTCCCCTCTTGTCCGTTGCTACCTCCTGAAAAAAAAATAACGCTGCAGAAGGCATCCGTGGCTAAAAAGTCTGAGCACCTAGAAAACGCGCCATCAATCCGAATTTGGAGGCAATACCGCCTTCCTTCTTTTGTTCATCTCTCTTATCTGTACAACAAAGCTGCTCCGAAATTTGTATAGAATTTACAATTCAGGTTGAAAATCTTCAAAATGTACGTGCTCGTATTCATGTATAGGACTCGACCACATCGTTCCAAAGGGATATGACATCATTATCAAGGTAAACACTATTCCATAGGTTTAAAAAAAATAAGAGGTCTGAAAATAGTTAAGCAATCAGAAAAGACGAACAGAATCTGACTAACCGCATGCATTCCTTTTAGTTACGATGGTTGCTAAACCCAATTAAGAAGACCTAGACGTTTAATTAATACTAGTTCTCATACACAAAAACAGCAAGGTACACGTGCTAAAATTAGACTTTACTTAAAGCTAATGTAGCAGGAGGGTACTTTTCTGAGCAAACATGATCTGGATTGTAGTTTAGTAGCAATTTACATACGTTTGGGTTGGGCTGCGATGGGTAAAGTGAAGACTTCTGACACATTTACATCATATATGCTTATGGCATCACTCCACTCGAGACTTTGTTTAATAATCTTGGTGTTGAACAGGATAAGTTTGGCCCACAGTACTAAAGTACAAGTTGATCGTATATTGATGATATGAATTAGTGGACCGAGTGTTCCTAGCAAAGGTGGCTTAAGTCGGTATCAAATAATGTAATTCAGCAGCGCAATAACAATTGTAATACCGATAATGTAATGAAAGAACTGATACGATTCTTCAATGCTCAAGGCTGTATGTCAAAAGTTAAGGATGGGTCATTTATATGCCTAATCGGTCTTTTTTTAATACGATCAATGATATCGAAAGTATATTGGGGAGCTCCAACCCAGAGATGGGAATTATGTTCTAGATCAGGTCGAATTTTGGTCTTATACAGCAAAAAACAGTTTTCGGGAGGTAAATCACTGCTTAGATCTGTACAAAAAGCCTAGTTTAGAAGCAGATACTTTAGAGATGGTCAACCGATGATAGATTTGAAGATGAAGTCATACTTTAAAAATGACTCAAGATCTGAGCCATTCATGCTTACAACAGAAAGTGATCGGCTTTGTTTTGGGGGAGGGGTTATTAGCACTAAGTGTAACTAGATTACTACTTTTCGATTCAAAGTTACGTTGAACGTCTTTGTTGATTGAATTAGCCATTTCAGCTTTACGATCCTGATTTGAAATAGAAAGGGGACTACCATTATGGGGAGACTGACATACAACGAAGAGTGCTGCCGTCAGTAAAGCAATGGAGCGGGTTAGTGGTTGAAGAACTGATCCCTGTGGTATACCCGCGTTAATTCCAACCTCTTTTGAAAAGAGACCATCAACTACGACACGTATTCGTCTCTTGTTAAACAAACTAGAAATCCAATCGATGAGAGTATCATTCAACTCAAACCAGGCGAGCTTGGCAATTAAATACTAATGTTTTTGAGATACCTAAGGCGACTACAACTGTTTCACCGGATTGTTCCAATGTATTGTTCCAAACTTGGGTCACACATAAAAGATCACCTATCGAACGATTCTGCTGAAAACCATATTGGTGGTTACTAAGGAGGTTGTTAGTTTTAAGCAAAGAGAGCAGTTGCTGATTGATGCCTTTTTCCATGATTTTAGACAAAATGGAATTAGTCGATAGTTGGAGGATCTATCTTATCGCATTTTTTGGGCGAAGGGCGCTTTAAAACTACGGACCAGGCTTTCGTTATGCCATGTTCAGTCTTCCTCTCGCGCCTTTACTTCAGCACCTAAAACTGATAAACGACCTTGGGATTGGGGGATTTTTTTATAGAAGTTGCCTTCCTTGGGCTGGCTGTGCGACGTTTCCTAGCCACGCCCTGAAAGGGTCGCTGAAGTACAGTTTCCGGTTGCGATATTAGGAGACGGCTAGCGCTCAGTCGTCCCCATCTAAGGCATCCCGAGTTTGCCATATCGTGTACGCCTTTGATGGCGCACGTCCTTAGACTAAGGTGTTGAGATTGCTGACTTATTGAGATTAGATGAGCTTGGTACTGAAGATAAAAAAAATACAGGATATTAATGATCAAATAGCAGTAATAAAATGTATTTTGAACACCATGTGGCAACGATAAAGACCCCTGGAGTATTCACCCCATAAGCTACCAGTTTTAAATTTTTGCGTAAAATACTCTAAAACAGCACTAAAAAACTACAGTAAGACAACTTTTTCTAAAATTTGTATGTTATCACAAAGAAGATAACATATATTTTTTTAACCAGGGCGGAGCTATTTCTGGCGTCATTTGCACCTAATTCCTGTGGGCAGCAGTCCAAGAGTATCCTTTCAAAGAAACTCTTAACAATTCTATTAGCGAAGAAAATACATACATCGAGCGAGTTTTGTTAAAATCTATCTACGTCGGGAATGTTGTACTTAATCTTAAGGAGAATGATACTCTTTAATAGTTTATTGAATAGTCAACAAAAATTTTGACATATGAGAAGCTCAAGTTAGCGGGTGAAGGTACACATCATCAGAAGACAATGAAATGGATTAACAAAATACACGTAAAACAGTTACACAACGAAAGAAATTGTCTGCAGTGCATAAGATTTTAGAGCCCATTGGTTTTTATCATCGAGTGACTGCGAAATTAATATTGCAGAAGGCACGTTTTATACGTGTGATTGATGTAGGTAGTATTTTTCCAAGAGTAAACATGAGTGAAGAAGCTACTTTTAATAGAAGCAAAACATTTAGTAAACGTCAAAAGGCTAACCACGCCACGACTCTTGATTACAACAACTGGTGCAAGGAACACGTCCAAGTGTGTTATTGGTCAAATTATTTAATTGTGTTATTGTGATTCAAGGGAAAACATTATTGTAACTAGTTTTTTATTTTGAATAAAGTGGACGAAACAAAGCGTTTTTCGAAACCTCAAGATTTGTACCAAACAGGGAACATAATTCCATTAATGTTAGGGAAAGAAGTGATAAACGGAAATGGTCAATATCTACAGAAGATAAGAGCAGGAAGAAGAACAGTAATCTGTCAGTCTATGATCTAGAGCTTTCTTGCACGCTCAAATTACAAGACTGATCAGATTACTGACCAAAAACTGACAAAACGACGCTAGAGGTTTGTGTACGAGTAAAGTTATATTACCAAACCATACAGTTAATGAGCGTTTGATTTTCGCACAACATGTCAAGGCAACATACGTGGATGTAGACTACACAAAATGTAAGGAATTTATTGGTAAAGTACTAGGAACACCCATGAACAGTTTAACAGAAGGCAGAGTTGGTGATGTAGTAGCGTTTTGGATTAGATTTGATTAGTCCATTATGTCTTAAATTTAATGGAAAGGTATAGATAGAAGTTCATACATACGTCATCTACAGAGCAGCTTAAGTTCAATATTTATTTTTAAGGACAATTTAAAAAAAAACATACCTATCAAAGAAAAATAATTTCAGTGTATAGTACTACATTTATCTTTACTTATTGGATTGGTTTTCACTCATTTGTTTTAGATCCTGTTTACACCTTAGTTCAGTTATGGGTTTAATCATATTTTTTGTCATTCTGCAGGATATAACTTTGTTAGGGGGGAATTTGTAACATGCAATGTAGTATTACCACGTTGAATAACTTCCAAACACTATTGGATTTCAATTATAAATATAATTAAAAACTCATAAAAATTACCTGATTTAGTTTACTTCAAATGTATACCCTATTGCCTAGTACTAAAACCAAAAACGGATAAATGCAAAACGAACCAATTTCTAGAGCACATCTACCGTACCTGATATTATGTGCAGAATTCAACACATACGTCGGTCAGGCCATCTGCAGGATTAGTGTGAAAAGAGTGTCACACGGAACGTGGGAGCAAAGAATCAAGGTACATCAGTGCTACCCTTGCACGTACAGGAAACATCATACATTTGATGGAACTGATTAACCTAAAGCGCAAGATCTAACACATAAGGGGACACCAAATTTAGAAATACACCGATGAAACGAAAAAAAAACAAGAGACAGCACACGTAGATTATGGAAAACTTGAAAACCTTTACCAGCAGATAGAATTATAAACAAACGAAAAAAAATGACGAAAACCGAAAAATAACATATGGTTTCATACGCAAGTATAACAACTAAAAAATGTACCAACAGCAAAAAAGGGAAGGCGACTAAAGTAAAAGTTTGAAATATATACCTCACGTTCGACAGCAGACATGTTTTGTTTGAGCATTGAAATCGAAAACACCTGTTAATGGCTAAAACATCGTCGACTCAATGGTTTTTTAAGAACCAGCAGAATGGAGAAGCTACTAGCCGTTTAATGTGATTTAGTCGTTCAGTTCTTTATTTAGTTTAATCGATTTAGTTTATTTAGTATTCACATTTTGAACATATCAAGAGTCTCCTTTTATTCATTAAAATTATTAAGTTACGTTTATATGTAAAACGATTTTTTTGCATTTTTGAAGCGAATTAATCGTTTTTATTTTACTGTATTCGCTATTGCACTGTTGTTACGCCCTTTCCAGTTTCGAAGCCGTACATATTTACAAAACAAGTCGTGCTAAAACATTTTTTAATTTCGGATTCAAAGCTCGCGTACCCAGTCAGTTCAGCTAACCGACACATCTTTGATCGCCAACAAGCTCACTCACTTGGAGACCTTCCTTCACTGGATGCAAGTCTAACCAACATTTGTTCCACACTATATCAAACAGAAGGCGTTTAAATCCTGCAACGACACCACAGGAGTTGGATGGCCGAAACACCTTTTTGAAATGCAAAAAAGACATCCTACAAACAATCACAGGAAGGCCATGTTTTCATTTTAAAGAATTGCAAATAGTATTGTGCCTTTGTAAAGCAATTATAGACTTTGGGCTTTAACCTACATGTCCGAAAACTAAAACTGTTGTACCCCTTTTATAGTAGCACGTTAAACTTTAAGAAAATAAACTTAAAATTATGGGACTACATGGAACAAAAAAGAAAAATCAAGGAACCATGCTGCTAGGAAACGATTACCTGCTATTCTATAGCGGAGTAAGAGAAAAGAAAAGAGCAAGAGCAAGTGTTGGAATGATAATTGATAAAAATGTTTCATTAAATACATTAAGAAATACAACCATATTAATAAAAGATTAATACAAAAGACGAAAAAAAATTTATTGACGGATATTCAAAACATTAAAAAAAAGATGTAATAGAAATATTTAGGAAGGAAAGGATCCAGTAAGCAATCTGTTACGGGAGATTTTAATTGTAGAATGGAGAAAAATAATGTAATAGGCCATCCAGTGGGACAGCATATGAAAGCTGTGATTGATTATGACGGTCCAAGAATAATATATTTCTGCTTCAACAGTGGTACGACATTAGGTAATATATAAAACAAACACCTGTTAATCTATAGCAGAGTAGGAGGAAAGAAGAGAGCAAGAGCAAGAATTATAATTCATAGAAATATTTCACTAAATACATTAAGAAGTGGAAGCATATTAGTAAAAGACTAATAAGAGTTAAAAAAAATGAAAAAAATAGACTGCCAGACCTTCATAAAATAAAAAGTAAGAAGATAAAGAAACGTTTTGGAAGAGAAAGATCAAGTAAGTAGTCAGGTAACTGTTGTGGGAGACTTTAATGGTAGAGTGGAGAAAAATAATGTAACAGACTATCCAGTGGAACAGCACGTCAAAGCTATGATTGATAATAACGGTCCAAGAATAATATATTTCTGCTTCAACAATGGTACTCATTATAAACAGAAAGATATTACACCAGTATACTAGAACTCTAGACACCCGAATTAAAAAAATTGATAATAGATTGAATGTCATATTTAATAAATATGACTCAATTTGCAAAATAATTAGGACTTGCACCATACATCCGAATTAATTAATTTATATTGTAAAAGTTGATTTTATAATAAAGATTTAAGCATAAAATACGTCTTTGTGAATACATTTTATTTAAAGGAAAGCGCAGGCCGATCTCAGAGATAAAACTAATCTATTTCCTAGCGGCCCACCACTGCCGTTATATATAATGTGTAAATTATGAAAACCGCTGTAGCCGTGGTATATTGTCAATGCAAACAAAATGAGTTTCAATTAATGACATTCAATATTCAACGCTCTAATTAAAATGTTGAATGACTTCTATAACGTAATACAACTGTAAGAGATTACAAGTAAAACATGTATGTTAATCAACTCACTATTATGTACATACATAGTACTTTAAAAAGTACATTCAAAGGCTAACGCGTAAAAAAGTAGACGATATATTCGTAATTTTGAATTCTGAGTTGATAAAGTTATCTGGAATTAGCAATTAATCCATTACGCACACACAAATTTTTGTATGTACAAAGTGGTAATTGTTTAATACCAATTCCTACACTGTAAGATGAGAAATAGTTTTAGCGTATTGATATAAATAAAAAATCAATAACTAATTTAATTTTGATTGAAATAATTTCCCACGTTCCCGCCTGAACGCAAGGTGAATTGGGATTTCTAATTATCCTACCATTAATGAGACCGAGATTATATTAGTAAGCTGCCCAAATATTGCGCAATCTTTTCGCGTTTACACATTGCGTTAAAAGGTATTGCAATCTTGCACACAGCGTGAAGTAGAACAGTATTTTAAGTTACCTCTTTAAACTTCCTTTAGTAGATACTTCCTCAAAAGTTAATTTTGAAAGTAATTTAAATCAATGCTGATAGTGTAAATCAATCGCTACTGAATAATTAAAGGTGGTAGGCATGTATACTCCATGCCAGCCAGGTAGGTACCACCACCCTTACCATGGGCTCCTTAATATTGGGTCTCCGATTTTCTGACTTCGGTAAGGGCTGCCGGTTACCTTTTCCTTCATCCTTAATCTATTCTCATCCTTATTCTTCCTTCTAACCCTCACTGTCTTCCTATCGGATTAAAAGTCCCAAATTAAAAAATAAGATGGCTTTGGTTTCTAGGGTAATAAATGCCGGACGTAAAATTCTGCCCCATTCGGATGTCCGGGAGGGCAAGGCCCAAGCGACTTCGGTCATTGAAAGTATCAACTTTCTGATTCACTACTGCAACATCCGCGGTATCAGGTCTAATCTTAATGCTATTCACCAACATCTTGAACAATTACAACCCGATATTTTGTTTCTATCTGAAACACAAGTTTCCTCTGAAAGCTCCGAGTCACCCGACTTGCAATTTACTCAATACCATCTTCACTCTAACTTTCGATATAAAGAAGGCGTATGTGCCTACATCAAGGACAGAATTGCTTGCAAGACGGTTTGTTCCTTAGAAAATAAAAATTTTGACGTGATTTGGTTTAAACATTCTGGTCATAATTTTGTGAAATTCTACTGTTGCATTTATAGGTCTCCTAATGACAGTAACTTTCAAGACTTCTTCGATTACCTTAGTACGAAAGTTGACTATCTCCTGTCTCAGTTTCCATCTTGCGATATCTCAATTGTAGGCGATTTCAATGTTCATAACACTAATTGGCTTCGGTTTTCATCTACTACAAATCCTGCTGGTCATAGTGCAGAAAAATTTGCTATTTCATGTGACCTCATACAAATAATTTCTGAAGCCACAAGAATCCCTGATAACCCTAACCATACTCCACATCTTCTAGATCTCTTTCTTACATCAAACCCTCTTGTTTATAAAACTTCCGTTCTTTCGCCTTTAGGTCTTTCTGAGCATTGTCTAATAGAAATCATTTCTACTGTACCTAATTCCACTGTTGTTCGCAAAACCGATAGAACCTTGTGGTGTTTTAAGTCAGCTCGATGGAGTGATTTACGGAATTTCTTTGCCATCTTTCCATGGCGTGAATATTGTTTTAAGTCGTCCTCTTCTTCGGACAACGCTCTTTCAGTATCTGAAGTCATCCTCATGGGAATGGAGTTATACATTCCCAAAAAATAGTACCGGATAGGTCATTCACGTTCCCAACCCTGATTCAATAAGGCTTGTGCTGATGTATCTTTAAAAAATAAATATTACATTAAATGGAAATCTAATAAATCGGTCGACAGTCATGTAGAATACGTTGGTGCTAGAAATATCTGTAAAAGTGACATCACTAAAACTAAAAAGTTGGTCGAACAACGAAAATGCAATGAACCAGCTACATCTCCTTTAGGCAATCGTAAATTTTGGTCTTTAGCTAAAGCCGTTAGTAAAAACTTTGGAACATCTTCATTTCCCCCCTGACATCTTTTGACGGATCGGTAGTTGCTGATTCTGTGTCTCAATGATTCTGAAAAAGATGTGCCCCTAGTCAACTCTTCTTCATACGCTATGCAACCAATTCATTTACAAGCTCTTGGAATCGATCATCAGTAGGCTTGATCTCAATAAGGCGAATGGCCCAGACGGTATTCCAGCTATTGTCTTAAAGAAATGTTCCCTCGAACTAGTACCAGTCCTATCTAAGCTCTATACGATGTCTATGTCTTCTGGGGAATTCCCTTCATCATGGAAGTTAGCAAATGTTCAGCCTATTCCCAAAAAAGGAGATAAGACCGATCCCTCAAACAACCGACCAATTGCCATCACTTCCATTTTGTCTAAAATCATGGAAAAAGGCATCAATCAGCAACTGCTCACGTTCCTTGAAGCTAACAAACTTCTTAGTGACCACCAATATGGGTTTAGGCAAAGTAGTTCAACAGGTGATCTTCTTTCATATGGAACCCAAGTTTGGAACAATACAGTAGAGCAGTCCGGTGAAACAATTGTAGTCGCTTTAGATATCTCAAAGGCATTTGACCAAGTTTGGAATAAGTGTTTACTTGCCAAACTCACCTCGTTTGGGTTAAATGATACGCTCATCAACTTGGTTTCTAGTTTCCTTGGTAAAAGACGAATACGTGTCGTAGTTGATGATTCAAAAGAAGTTAGCATTAACGCGGGCGTACTACAGGGATCCGTTATAGCGCCTACACTTTTTTTGCTGTACATAAATGACCTTATTTCTTCAACAACTAACCCCATCCATTGCTTTGCTGACGATAGCACTCTTCACTGTGGTTCATCTCAGTCTACTCATAGTGATAATCCTCCTTCTATGTCAAATCAAAAAATTAAAGCTGAAATGGCAAATTCAATCAACAAAGACATTCAACCTATTCGCGAATGGGGAAGCAATAATCTAGTTAAATTTAATGCTAACAAAACTCAGTGTTGCCTTGTGTCCGCCCAAAAAGATCGATCATTTCCTGTTGTAAGTATGAATGGCCCAGTTCTTAAGTTTTCAGACTCTATTACTCTGTTGAGTATAACTGTATCTTCAAATCTCTCTTGGGTTGACCATCTTCTGTCAGCTACCAAAACAGCTGCTCGTAAAATAGGCTTTTTGTACAGATCTAAGCAGTACTTCACCTCTGGGTTAGTGTTCCCCAATATGCTCTCGATATCGTTGATTGTATTCAAAAGAGAGCGATTAGGCTTATCAAGGACCCGTCCTTAACCTCTCACATACAGTCCCTTGAGCATAGAAGGATGGTTTCAGTTCTTTCTTTGTATTATCGTTATTACAACGGCTATTGTGCTGCTGAATTGTATTCTTTGATACCTTCTCGGGCTATCTTTGCGAGAAACACTCGGTTCGCTAATTCACATCATCAGTATGCAGTACAAATCTCCACTTGTCGTACCAAACGGGCGCAATCCACAGTTTTCTACACGGCTTCCAAACTCTGGAATGATCTCCCTAGTTCCTGTTTTTCTCTCACTTATGATATGAGAAAATTTAGGGTAGCTGTTCATGGGCATCTATTGGCAATTCATTATGCCTTTATCCATCCTCCTAAGTGTTCCTGAGTGCTTTAGCACGATAGGCCAAATTTAGCCTGTTCAGGTCCACAATCATAAAAAAAACCTCTCGTTTTAGATCTTGGCGGTACAAAAGTTGAATTAAAGAGAGCTTGTATGAAAAAAATCAGTCGTCATCAATAACTGACGGTTCAAATCCTAAAAGTACTGTACTGAGGAACCTGGAGCATTCCGTTTCGAAACCGTATAGGAATTGTGTATATTCCTAAAGACAATATGGACAGTAAGCAGCGGCAGAGACACTATCAACTCATATCTACCCCTTGGAACCGCGAAATCACTGTCCCTATTCCGCCCAGAACTTGCGATACCGAATATCATATATAAATATAAATAATATACCTATAATTATATTTAAATCTAGTAAACTGATTTTTAAACGAGTCTTCATTTTTGTGTCCTGGTCGAAGTTGACTGCAAGCCTCATTTTCAAAGTATCCAACAAACTAACAAATGCATGCCTTGTGAAGTACGGAAATCAAAAAGAACAAACCTTTTAGAAATTCCACTTTTCCTACATAACTGAGGAAAGACAGAAAAGGAGAACGAAAAGGTATAAAGAAAGTAATTTAATGATAAGCTACAAAGAAAAGAAAAAGTACCCTTGCAAAATACTGAATGGATGTATAGAAATATAGAATCAAATTGGCGAAGACGTCCAAGCAATAGAGATAGCCAGAAATTACACTAGAATAGGTATATAGTATAGAAAAACGGGGGACGAGACAGGATAACAGAAATAATTTTGGCAACATTTTTAAAAAGTGAAACAAAATAAGCTAATTATGGAGTGATCTCAATACTAAGCGTTGTTAGTAAAGTATACAAGATTATTCCAGAAAGTCGACTAAGGAAGACGGTTGAAGCAACACTTGATGATAAGCATTGTGGATTTCGGCCTGAGAGAGGCGCCATATACCTTATATTCAACCTTAGGAAATTATGTGAAAAGTGTTCTACAACAGCGAACTGTATTTGTACTTCATTTATTCAAATATTGCATTTGATGTTACACAAGAGAGAAAACACAGCGTATCTTGCAAGTACGGGAGTTGTAAAGCCACCGCTATGTGGCATTAAAAGTATGTATTATGCCACCAGGAACACAATCTAACCGTTAATTCTCCTGAATTTGTCACAACCGAAGGAAAGCGTCCGCTGTTGCTTATCTGATTAGTAGACGGCATGTACAGAGCGACTTGCGGAAAACGGACGTTTTTCATATAAGTATTACAAAGTTGATTTACAAGATAAATTTATTTCCCTGTTCCACAAAAATTGACAAAACATAACTTTTGACTAAACGTGTGGAAAATTATACCACTCATGTGATGGCCAATCTCTTTAATGCAGGGCAACAAGCCCTGTTGAATCAAATTTACCTCTTTTGTAATGGCATGTCTCAACTTTGTTAGATTACGGGGTTTATGAACACAAATCGTTTTTTTAAATAACCCCTCACAGGAAGACAAATCCGTTGATCCCGGTGACGTCTGCACGTGACCAAAACACAAAATAGGCGTCCAGGAAACATGTTTTGTCCATAACTGCAACATCTGCGGTATCAGGTCCAATCCTAATGCTGTTCACCAACATCTTGAACTATTACAACCTGACATTTGGTTCCTATCCGATACCCCTTCTCAGTCTCCTCTGAGAGCTCCGATTCAACCGACTTCCATTTTCCCCAATACAATCATCACTACAACTTTCTACAAGGATCAGTTATAGCGCCTACACTTTTTCTGTATTATGTATTGCTCCTTAACAAATTATAATTTAATTCTTTTGCCCTATTTTCGACCCTCAGGACCAGTTCATGAGTTTCACTACCTTGGTGTTTGTTGGATGACCTACCTTGGAAATTACACTTGGTTGGTTTATAACAAATTTATCCGGATAAAGTGAGATAACATAAAACTATTTTGAAGAAGGAAGTAATAAAAATAATTAAAATGAACTCTAATAGATTCAATAAACAAATAAAAAAATGGAAATTATTCTGGTCTTTGTTGTGCGATGTTAACTGGCCGGATGCCACTATTTGGATTCTCCGGGGTCCACAGAAAATAAAATTATTTCTGTAATTGAATGATGCTGTAAGGGCATGAAGTTAATAATGTGTAGTAATAGAAATTGGAATTTATACGAAGTGTTTCATTACATTTGTAAATATAGGTAAAGTGAATTATGTGTGCTAATTTGGTATGAATATCTACAAGGAGTGTTGGTTATGTGTAAACTAAAACTAAATCTGGTTTATAGAATAAATTGTGCAGAACTTCGGTAACGGGGATAATATGTATGTACTGCAATCGAGCTGTAGAAAATATTCTTTGTATGAATGTGTACATGGGGATTACAGGGAGTTCTATAATAAACGATTCAGGTAAATATAACTTTCGGCAAGGGCATCAGGCTTTGTGCGACTGTAGGATGTAGGGTAAATAGGTGATTTCGGTAATACATTTGGGGAAGATAAAATGTAAGTGGGAAGGTAATGTGTGAGACTCTGCTATCATTTTGGTTTAAGTGTAATACCCTGTTTGGTGCCGTAACTGCCGTCGAAGGTATTAGGGCTTGGGATCGATATTGGTGTAATAAGCAGTTAATTATTCGGGGCTTAACCACCGTCAAAATAACGTCTCTTAACAACCCTTAGGTTCGGGCCTTATAAAACCACTAAGACCGTACTAATGGTCGTGTCTAGCGTTTAGTGCAAAATTTTTTTCGTAATACTGGAAGCTTTCGACCAAAATTGCGAAGAGACTCGGCTAGAAGAATGGAAGACAATATTGTTATTGTCTTAGCGTACATGCCATTGAATCCCCACGAGAGCAATGTCTCTCCCGTTGGATACGTCACGAACTACTATTCAAAACATTTTAAAGGATCATAGGTAAGTTCTTATGTCACTGAAAATACTACTTTACATGTTTCACAATGTGTTTGTAATTTCAAATTTATAGAATACACCCGTATCATATGGTTTTACATCAATCGTTACACGACGAAGACTTTGACCGACGGATAGATTATTGCCATTGGATGTTGGGCATGATCAGGGAACATAGAGGATTTTTATCCGAAATTGTTTGGACGAATGAGGCCACTTTAAAATGATGGAAACGTTAATTTTCATAATATTCTTTATTAGTCTGACACCAACCCTCACTGGTTGCACGAGGTCCAACATCAAGGTCGTTGGAGTGTTAATGTGTGGTATGGCATCCTGGACGGAACTATTATAGGTCCCTATTTCTTTGATGAACCACCAAATGGTGCCGTGTTTCTTGATTTTCTGGTAAACCAATTGCCTATTTTATTAACAGATGTGCCCTTACAATTATGGCAAACTAAGTTTTTAGGAAGTCTATTTCCTTGGCCACCCGATCCCCAGACTTAACATGTTTGGACTTTTATATATGGGGTCGGTTAAAAGGTACTGTTTACGAAACTCCACCAACAACGAGAGACGACATGAAGGTAAGAATTGGAAAGGCCATTCGTAGCCTGTCAAGAACAGAAGTTGAAGCTGCTGTAAAGTCCACGCATGAGCGGCTCCAACAATCCATCGAAGTCGATGGAAAACAATTCGAGCAATTAAGCAGACATTAAGTAGGCACTTGATGCTTACTTAATGCCTACTTGATTCATTGAATCTTAAAAAAAAAACAAATAAATAAGAATAAATACCGGTGCAACATCGACTGTTTTAAATTTTATAACTAAATTTTCTTTCTTCCATATTTTAGGGTATGAATAAGAGATCCAGATACGGTTTTCAATAACCTATTTAGGGATGATTTCATCTCAAAAAAGTCATATTGTTGCTTTTAATTTTTTAGAGAATTTTGCAATTTTCTGATATTATATCAAAAAACGCGCTCTAGCGGCAACACTAAAAATTAGACATAGTACAGGTAAGATGGATTTGATGGAGCAATAAATGCCCTTTCCAACGAGACTAAGTTGATTAAAATCAGTTCAGTCGTTTAGGAGTTACAGCTATTTATTTAAAAAATCACTGAATCACTCCCCACCAGTTTATTTTAATAGATACGTCAAACAAAAATTACTCTAATAAAGCTGAGTTTTAAAAAGCATATAATTTTGTGGTACATTTACTAGGTGGATTTCAGTAAAAAATCACTTTAAAAGTTTAGGATGGCGGTTACGCCCCCTGGCGGTCATCTTGCAAATTTGAAAATATTTTCCACGGTCTTTTTTTGGCCACTTTAGTAGATAAATTTTTTTACCGCAACTCTCTACGGTGAATAATTTCCGAGAAACAGCACTTTGCATTCTTATCTGGCCACCCGGTACATCATTACTCTAATGGAATGTCTGATTTTAGGGCCAGTTGTTTTGAAGGTGGAGTTTATATTTTCCTGTAAAGCACAACGGATTGTCTCTTTAGCGACCATTTCAATAATTTCATCGGTGAAAAATTAACTGAAGAAATCCATTGGTGTTTGGAGCTCTTTCACAGCCGCTAGAAGTGATGAATCGCCACGAGAAGCCATCTCGTTGACATGTAAACGCATGGGGCATTTACACCAGATAAACTTGGATAGCTCTTTCTGGATCCTTTGATATTACAGTAAGAGCTGTAAATAAAAAGAAACACAATGAATTGTATAAAGTGGTTCACATAAATATGTCAAATATACCTTCTCGAGTGAAGTCACCAGCAGTAAGTTGAACTGGTGGTTCAGTAGCTTTAACTGTTGGCAATTGAGGTCGGGGTCTCTTGGGTGGTTTGAAACGTGCTATTGTTACGGTCGGAGTTAATGTGACCGCTTCTTGTGTATCAACTGTTTCGATTTCTGTAGCATTGAGAATTAATGTTGAAGCAGCTGCTGGTTGTTCGATTGCACTTATATTGAATGAAAAATTCAGAGCTCGTACAAATTCATCCGTGTTCTCAGTTTCATTAATTTCCTGGTATGCATTCTTCTATTGCCTGTTCATCTAAACTATCAGCCTCGATGTTGTCGACAGCATAGTGGTCGTCACTTTACACTGAATCTATGAACTCGAGCAATTACTCATCTGACAGTTTTCCCAAATTGACCTTTTTCTTATAACAGCAGTTAGGACGAGCCATCCTACGTGCAAAAATAAATAATAAAGGGTAGAAGTAATAACACTAAAGAACTACAACATATATAAAACCGTGAGAAATAGAGCCAACAACGATATACGGAAAATTAAAGACACCTACTGGGAAAAGTTTTCAAGAAAACTAGAAAGCGACTTCTGTAGCAACACAAAAACAGGTATGCAGAGTAATAAGAAGTAGCAAAGCCGAGAAGAAAGAATATGTAGAAATAAATGGTATTGACTCGGAAGAATGGGTGAACTTTTTCAAGGAATTGTACAAAGAACCAGATACAATAGACACACAAGACGAAGATCAATAATCAGTAATCATAAGTGAATAACAAAAGATAACTTTAGAAGAAATAACATTACAAATAACAAAATTAAAAGACAGAAAGATCCCAGGACACAACGAAATATGCAACGAACTTTTAAAATATGGAGTCGAGGAACTTAAAAATGAATTATTAGTACTAATACAAAAAATATTCAAAGAGCAGAGGATACCTAAAGTATGGAAGAATAGCATTGTCATACCAATCTTTAAGAACGGTGATAGACAAACGCCAGGTAACTACTTGGGAATTACTCTACTAGACACTACACTCAAATTAACGACAAAAATAATAAAAGAAAGAATAGAAAATGCCGTAACACTAAGTGATGAACAACAAAGATTTAGAAGGGGGAGATCCTGCACTGACGCCATCCTCGTAATACAACAAATAATAGAAAAAGCATTGGAGTATAATAAACCATCATTTATGTGTATGATAGGTTTGCAGAAAGCATTTTCCACAATCGTACTAAAAGATGTGATACAGATAGCAAAGACAAGTGGCAAATGAAATAATAAAACTGATACAGGACATATACAAAAACAATAAAGTAACGATTAAAGTAAGTGAGAAATGATCGTACCCATAGAAGCAACAGCTGGAATTAGACAGGGGGCTCTTTAAGCCCGCTATTTAAGATAATTAAAGAAGTGAAGGCAATGGAAGGGTACAAAATGCATAATAAAGATATTCAAATTGTTTGCTATGCTGATGACTCCGTGTTGATAAGAGAACAGCAGAATAGAGGAATGCATGTCACAAATATAGTATGAAGATATCAACACAAAAACCAAAAGCATGACGATAAGCAAGGAACCTATAAGATGTAAGCTACAAATTCAGGACGACACAATAGTACAAGTATCCTCTTTAAATTACTTAGGACTTAACATAGCAAGCTATGGCAACCTAAATCAACAGGTAATGCCGCAAGAAATAAAGGCGGCCAAGATATCTGGAGCACTGAATACTATAATATGGACTAACCAATACATAAATACAGAAGTCAAGAGTAGGATTTATAAATCTACGATACGACCAATACTGACGTATGGCGTGAAAACGAGAAGAGACACACAACATACAACCAATAAACGAGTGGATAGTAACAAGAAGACGAGAATGGAACAACCACATTCAGAGAATGGGAGAGGATCGGATAGCCCGAGTTGCAAGAGACAGGTCCATAAGAGGAAAACGGTCCCCAGGAAGGCCAGCATGGAGATAGAGAGAATCGCTGTAATGGGAGATGGAGTAATCCTATAAAGAAGCAAGAAGAAGAAGTAACAGAATATTAAGCGAGTAACGATGTTTTTATACTCAAAAGATGAAACAGAGGTGGACATTTTTTACACGCAAACAAACAAGACCGTCTTGAGACGGTCTTGTATTTTTTGTTTCCAAAACACATTTGCAATCATTTCTTCACTTCAACTATTAGGCCGATGTATTAGTAATGGCGTTTTTTTTTTAAATTTAAAAATTGACTCTGAAATAACAAAATTTTGATTACTCAATATTCAGCTTATCAGATAATTAGCAGTTCTGTCATATAGTGTGTTTACTTCTGTATTTCGTTCTTAATGATTGAAGTTTAACCTTATTATAATGGAATGTCAAGTAGACAAAAACCAGTCTTACCGACATTATCTACATTTTGCGTTTAATCGAGGTGCCAAAGCTAGTGAAGCTGCTCGTGAGATTGGCGATGTTTACTGTGACATGTAATGCCTGTTAGGATGGCGCAAAACTGGTTTAAACATTACAAAAGCGGAATTTTCGACCTTAATGATACGGATCGTTCAGGACGTCCTGTTAGGTTCGATGAAGAGCGATTGAATCAACTTCTTCATGAAAATTCACGCCAATCAACTAAGGAGTTGGCCCAGGAAACGGAATATGACCAATCAACGACATGTCGACATCTGAAATCCTTAGGAAAAGTTCATAAACTTGGCGCTTGGGTTCTTCATGTTTTGAGCGAGAACAACAAAAATCAACGTTACACAATTTCCGCTGGATTGCTCGCTCGGAATAGTGCTACTCATGGTCACAATGAGAGGTTCCTATACCGGCAACGAGAAATGGTGTTTGTATGTTAATATGAAGCAGAGAAAGCAGTGGCTAAGTCCCAATGAACAAGCGACGCCTAGGGCGAAACAAGATCTTCACCCTCGAAAGGCGATATTATGCGTTTGGTGGGACTGGGAAGGTATCATTCACTATGAATTACTCGGGCGTAACCTAACACGACACGATAACGCTCTTGAAACGCTCTGATCGAAATGCCTTAGTACGGAAAAGTTGTGAATGAGGACCAATAATAACTGGGTAAAATATTTATCGAATCAATTAATATCTTTGGCTCTGACCGGTGGGTCAAAGTTTTGAAATTTTAGGAAAAACTCGACATTTTCAAGCGTCCGTCAAAAAAATCCAAAAACTGGCAGCCAATTCCCCTAGTGCGGAAAACATTTGAATAACAACAAGTAACACACGTATAAAATGTCAATACGATCAATTAATATCATTGGCTCTGACCGGAGGGTCCAAAGTTTGAAATTTCTCGAAAAACATTAATAATTCAAGTATACAATAGTATACTTCGACAAAATCCAAATGGGTCAAAACTGCCACTAGTGCAAAAAAAGGTAATAAAAACACCAGCAAGCTAATAAAACATAATTTTAATTAAAACATAAAACAAATCAAAACGTTACAAAAAATTTTTTGTTTACTGCTTAAACTGGGACTTGTGTTCAAATTTTTGCATAATTTTTCGAGATAGTAGAGTAGATAGTATATATCTATTTCGATTATCATGTCCACACGCGTGAGTGGACGCCGCAGTAACCAATTTTACCATGAGTTCAACAGATTGAGTGTGACATGGAAATTGGGAGAATTCCAGGTCGTTGGCTCATCATCATTAGTTGCTCTGAGGTTAAGTGACTTAAAACTGGAGGTGGCGTAATCTCACAGTTCAACCAGTCGATCAAATCAATATAATCTTCCGCGTAAAAGTTAATTTGTGGCACAATAAAGCTGCGGATCTGGTTACCAAAGGTGCTAGCAGTGGACGTGTTCCTTGCTTTTATTATTCTCCGGACTGCCAACTGTCTAATATGAGCTCTATCATCTGTAAGCATCGCCAACAACAGATTTTCCGGGACAGTGAAAAACGCATTCCTAGCGATGACTGGATCAATGGTCGTTAAAAGTTTATCCGGTAAGAATCTAGATCTCTTAACTAGTTCCCATACATGCTTAGGGATTGTTTAGTTTTTATATTAAACCATAAAGGTGTGTACACTTTCATTATACATTCTACCAACTGCTTCAGGCCTAGACATGGATTTGCAGTAGCGACGTATAGTCTAAGTACCCTGTTTGCAGTTGTCAACCAACGAGAATGTGAAAGTGGACCGGGATTACGTTTACTGAGGTCATTTCGACAGACGCCTGATTTTACAGCCTGGGCTATTTCTAGCAAATATTGTTGATCTGTACTTAAGTCTCGGGCTGTAATCGACGTAATCGCAGGCAAAACACAATCCACGAGTTTATATTGGACTATGGGTAACTGTTCGCATTCCGTTAGTTGTTTACCGATGGAACCAGCGTACGATTTCGGTCCACTTATTGGGCCATCTA
The DNA here is from genome assembly GCA_036346205.1 of Vesta saturnalis. Lineage (NCBI taxonomy): Eukaryota > Metazoa > Arthropoda > Insecta > Coleoptera > Lampyridae > Vesta > Vesta saturnalis. The sequence continues at coordinate 91,039 of JARFJB010001166.1, read as the reverse complement.
CATATTCAAACAGATCTCTGAGAGGCAACTCATTACAATGGAGGAGACGTATTGCCCATTGTAATGGTCTACCAATATTTAGCTCCAGGCGACGAATGGTGCCATTTTTATACCCGGTATTTACGATTGTGCCATTACAACCCACTACTTGAAGATCGTTAAAATTACTACCATGCGAGACGATGTACTTATATATGCTCTGGGATATGTCAAGTGCAGTGCCAGATTTAGGAGTCACATGTCCAACGTATTGTGATGACGGCTCTTTTATCAGTGATATGTTCCTCTCTGATAGTTCTTCGGTAAAATTTGGCTCCGTCTTTTACTTGGGCTAATGTCTGGTCTTTACTGCCATCAAAATATAAACCTTTTAAAGGGGTATCGCACATGGTTTTGGTTTGAAGTTGTTTATGACATTTTACTTTTTCTCTTTGAATTTTGCGTTTGTCTGCTACAAGTGAAGTGTCTGATTCAGATATGAGACCCATGTCGTGAAGTACACTAGATGTTATAACAGCTGTTGCTCTGTTAGATACCCCAAATCGTTGACTAGTAAGTACAACTGCAGACAGTGTTACTCGCATTTGCGAAGGAGAAGGAGTTGGCACACTCTTAATATTTGCACTTGTGCTGGGGCGATACAAATCACATGTTTCGTCATCAGAAACTGCGGCAGTTTCGTTTTCAGTTGTGAAGTTGACATCGTCAGCACTGTCAGCAGTTTCATTGACACCTTTTCGTTTTTTGATAGTAGCGGCAGATTCTTGTAAGTTTCTTCTGTGTCGTTTCTGAAGCTTCGCCGTTTCGACACGATCAACAGGGTCAAAATAACATTTTGGGGTTGTGCGCTGATCCATAAGAAACTGTCGTTCGTTCACTGGATCTTTACACAGCAAAGGGCAAGTGCATTGATTGATATCTGAGCATTTACACGTCGCTATATCAAACAGTTTCGTATGCGCCTCTGGTTTAAATTTTGCAACCAAATCTTGCACGGCTTTATTTGTAGAAACATGTCTACTGGTACTTTTCATGCTCACATATTTTTTGTGATACGATAGTAGCATAGCTTTGACACGCTGCTCAGAAACTATCGGAATAGAAGCGCGTTGAAACAGATCTCTAATTTTCTTAGTCACAAAATCTGCAATACTTGAAACACTCGGTTCTTGCTTACTGCCAGTCTCCAAAATAATTTTACGTCGCTCATGTAAACAACATCTTATGACATCTTCATATGTCGGAAGCTGGCTGTCATCACATATATCTTTTGGAATACCAAAAATTGGACATACGAACGTTTGTCTCAAAGAAGGCTTTGAACTATCTTAGACTTGGACTTGTGTGCTGCCATATATGAAACAAAAACCAACTATATTATCCCTTACGGGTGAAACGGCAAGAAATTATATTATTCAAAGATTTTTCGCACTAGGGCAATTGGCTGGGAGTTTTTGGATTTTTTTGACGGACGCTTGAAAATTTCGAGTTATTCCTAAAATTTCAAAACTTTGACCCTCCGGTCAGAGCCAAAGATATTAATCGATTCGATAAATATTTTACCCAGTTATTATTGGTCCTCATTCACAACTTTTCCGCACTAAGGCATTTCGATCAGAGCGTTTCGAGTTTTTTCGACCCACCCTAACGCTCGTCCTCACATTGCTAGTATGACAAAGAGAGCAATTCAAACGCTTGGTTGGGAAGTATTTCCGCACCCTCCATATTTTCCTGATTTGGCTTCGTCAGATTTTCACCTATTTCGATCACTTTCGAATAGTTTGAATGATGTGGAATTACGGACTTGGTTCGATCATTTTTTTGAGCCAAGGCCGAACGATTTTTACCCTAGAGGTATCGAGAAACTTGTTGAACGCTGGCAGGAAGTCGTTGATAATAACGGAGAATATATAATTGATTAATATGTTGTAAATTTTTGTATATATTTTTTTAAAATAAAAAACGCCGTTACTTAGGCATCAACCTGATATATTAAGTAACTTAAATATAATATGCTAACTACTTACGGTAAAATTATGAAGTCTATCACTTGATTCTAAATGTGTTTTTTTTGCGAAATAACTACAACTCTTTTTCCGAAATAATTTTCGATGCAGCTTTCTTGACTGCTCGCACTTGACCAATGACAGGATACAAACGCGCCGTTTGTTTCCGTTCATTTTGTTACCAAATTTCTAGGAAACTAATCTAAAGATAATTATAAGTTTTGTTATGAACGAATAAGTTCAAAGGTAAACATGTAATTAAAAAAAGTACAGGTCGTAGGTTCAAATCCTACTCGAGGTAAACTTTTTATTTATGTATTTAATAAAATTAATAATATTTAATTTACATATTTACCTTTGAACTTATGCGTTCATAACAAAAATTAATAATAATTTAATATTAGTCAAGTTGCTTTGGTGCCTGTGAATCCCTGCGATATTGGAGGCTCACATTCCGTTAATGTAAGTGATTTGATTGTAATCTCATTACATTTATAATTATCAGTTCTACATACATAAAGACAAGGTTTACATCGATTGGCCTTGAACCTTGATAGCGCAGTTGGTTAGCGCGGTAATCTAGTAAAGTACAGGTCGTAGGTTCAAATCCTACTCTAGGTAAACTTTTTATTTATGTATTTAATAAATTAATAATAATTTTTAATGACATATTTACCTTTGAACTTATTCGTCCATAACAAAAACTTATAATAATCTAACATTAGTCAAGTTGCTTTGGTATGTGTGAATCCTTGCGATATTGCAGGCTCAAATTCCATTAATATAAGTAATTTGATTGTAATCTCATTACATTTAGAATTTACATCAGTTCTACATACATAAAGGCAAGGCTTTACATCGATTGGGCTTGAACCTGGATAGAGCAGTTGGTTAGCGCGGTACTCTAGCAAAGTACAGGCCGTAGGTTCAAATCCTATTCGAGGTAAACTTTTTATTTATGTATTTCATAAAATTAATAATAATTTTTAATTACATATTTACCTTTGAACTTACTCGTTCATAACAAAAACTTATAATAATTTAATATTAGTCAAGTTGCTTTGGTATGTGTGAATCCTTGCGATATTGCAGGCTCACATTCCATTAATATAAGTAATTTGATTGCAATCTCATTACATTTAGAATTAACATCTACATACATAAAGACAAGGTTTACATCGATTGGGCTTGAACCTTAATAGCGCAGTTGGTTAGCGCGGTACTCTAGCAAAGTACAGGTTGTAGGTTCAAATCCTGCTCGAGGTAAACTTTTTATTTATAAATTAATAATTTTTAATCTAAAGATAGTTTCTGCAACATCAAGCAAAAAAAAATATTTTAGCTTGACTCTGTAGACTAAAAATGGAAGGCCGCTTGAGACGGTCTTGCTCGTTGTAGGGTTAAATTAAATTGAAATCTATAGGTAAGAAAAGCCCTGTCGACAGTAAACAGGAAATTTGTTATTTTAAAAATAGATTATTAGAAAAAGTTAACCAAACTTTCTATACATTGGCGGTACAACTATTTTCAATCTTACAGTGAAAACCAATTTCCTTTTAAACAAAAAATCTCATAATTCATTCTAAAGCAACACAAATTACAGCAACGTATGTATAATTACTTGGTTATTTACCATCTCTAGAAAATATTTCAATAAGCAGTGCATGTAGTAAATACAGACCAAAGTAACCCTCCCAGTATTTATTTCGTCGACGTTAAAATCCGATAACAGAATTCGAACCCTGCAATAGTTAATGTCACAACACATCCGTTTCCTCATTCTAACTTTCAAATTTAGATTGCTTTTTTATTCTAGTAATGTGCTTTCTGCGATTTTTTTATTACTTGATTGTTTAAGTTTATGTCTTTTAGTAATGGAAAGCTCCACAATTCTATTATACAGATAGTGTAATTGCATCAAATTTCTAAGTCTAATGGGAGCCTTTGTCAATTACACTTTAATGAACGTGGTATTTGCTCTTAAATACCGCTAAAGGAGATTTTTACGCTTCTATAATAGTTTAGTAATAAATTAAGATAAATTTCTAAGACTACATCTAAATTAAATAACACAATTTATGGGTAAAGTTAGTAAATAGAATGTTAGGCTTCGTCCTTAAAGAACAATAACGGTGTAGAGGTGAAGCGATTTTCTATTCGAAGGAAATTCACTTTAAAGCCAAGAAAAGTAATCGCAATTTGTTTGAAAGCAAAAGGCTTGACTTTAACCAGAATTGAAAATTTATTCAGTCTAACCTTTTGGATTATTTTAAAATAAATGGTGTTGTGGTATACACGATTCAAATATATTTAAATTGAACTTTCTATTTTGTGATAAAAGTATGAAAAACAAATTAATTTCTACTCTTATATTTAAGCTGCAAAATGTGAAATTTATAGTAAAAATTATTTTACTACACTGCAATGACTTTAACATATGTTGCGTAAGTACCACAAGGAAAATTTTCAGAAAATGGTAATGAAGAATTCATTTGGTGATTTAATTAAATATTTGTTAAACTGAAATTGTTATTAGTTTAGCAATTACATTAGTTTCGGGTTTTGTATTATTTAAAAGCGACCAACGGTGAAATAACGTAGTTATAACTAAAACCATTTTACTGCAGGATATTAAAGCAAATTTAGTTACATATTATTTGTATATGTCACACATATATTATTTTAGGATTCTGTTTGTCATATACTCGTATAAAACAGGAGAAATTCCAAATGATAAAAGGGTTGGCGTAACAGCTTTCGTGAGCATAACTCAGCTTACTACTACAACCAGATCCACTTTAAGAACAAATTCACTAATGAGCGTATACATGTTGACTACTCCTAACCTAAGCCTCTAGTTAATGTTCCTACTATTAAAATTAAAATGCATACCTTTAAAAGTTTCCGATCGATTTCCAATAACTGAAATGAAAGAAAAATAAGAATAGGTTAACAAGTAATGAAAGTTATAAATAAAATTCTGTTAATAATTTTAATCTTTCACTTATATCTGGGGTTCAGTTTCTTTAGTTAAGCCTCAATATATGATTATAAAGGATAAAGACTATTAAGGATTAAAAAGGCATTCTGATGATGTTGCTTCCATGACAATATCAAAATTTAAGTTAGTAACATTGCTGAATAGAAGGGGTCTTTGCTTTCAAACATCCCCACCTTTAAATAATCAAACTGGTGTGATTAAGAACTGATTGCTTCGATTTATCAAGAATCATAGATTTTGAACTGTTCTAATAGTGATATGTTACAAAATATTGGTTCTTTAAATTTTACTATTAACTAGAATTACTAGCATTCTCATAAATAGGGTTTGTTGTAAATGGTGCTATACGCTCAAACTTCAATAGAAGTCGCGTAGTGCGTATGAAGAGAGTTATACACATAATAGATAGCTGATCACATGTTCAACATTGGCTACGGTGATTTGGATTTAAGCGCCTGGCAAAAATACACCAACAATATCACCATTCTAAATAGAGATGTCCTCTGGGAACTTGTAATATACCGACTTACAGAAATCTAGAATGATCTACGCACTTACTACTACTGTTTATTGTTGAAATACTGTCCCTTAATACAAAATCAACAAGGTCACGTACGGTTACAGAGATATTTGTTTACGGCTCTTTATTTGAAGTGTCTCGAGATTTTAAGTATAGAATTATTAAATTTACCGTCAATTGATATACAGGATTTGAGTCCTTTCATGTTATTCAATATTAGAAGCACGAAAAAAAATAAGCTTAATTCTTATATCTGTGATTCAATGTAAAAAATTCAGATTTTGTTCCAATATGTAGAAAATAAAGAGGTTTCTTTTTAAAATGAATGAAATCGTATAAAAAGATAATTTTATCCCATTATTGTTCAAATATTATTTTTGGTGTGTCGGTGCCGCGGGTAGCTCAAATGAAGCACCAAGCGATGCAAAGTTTGTGGTTTATCAGCATCGAGACATCGAATAGCGATTTAACATGTTCCCAGGTGTTAATTATGACAAATAAGAAATCGGCTATCCATTTTCATTAATTGTAAACCTGTTTTCACAAGTGCCGGATGAGATCTTCCTGTGTCGGATATGCGATTGTAAAGTGTATGAGCATAACTGAGCGCTGCATAGAAGTGTCCGAGGTAGTGTGAAAACAAAAATACGTTTGCATATCCGTCGGACGTCGGGCTCGTGTGAAAAGAGGATAAAGATATGCATATGCGTTTGCTTTAATAACTAAATTTTCTGGTTTGGTATCGTGAAGGAACGATTTGAACACAACAATTAAAATAGCACACAGCATTTTTTTAAATATCCCTAAAATTTTGTCAATGAATATGTATAACAAAGCCAAAAGGGAGAATGTCATGTCGTTGCTGGTATACAAAGGAAAGAAATGGCCTAAGAAAACCTTTGCCTTCTTAATATTCGCGAGAAATACACGACAAGCTACTTCACTGATTAATGAAATTTAATCCCTGGGAACAAATGTTCAATTACACCGATGTAACAAATTAGGTCATCTACTTACAAAAATAAGAAATCATTCACTCTATCTTACAATATAAAACATGCAATAAAAACAAACAAACCTAAGCGTTTTTAAGGATCCGTAATTTTCCATGTACTGTTTTTTTCACTTGATGCACCAATTGTCTCTTACACCATTTAAACATAGTTGTACGAATCATTCATTTCAACAATAACTTCCTATGATCGCCACACTCATCATCTTCAATATTAAAATGTGGAAACTTAGCTTTCACGACATTTTAGCACTAACTTTAGGGGACGTTGAATAATGTTAGACAGCATCGCGTCGGCGACCTCAATCCTATTGAAGATTGAAATTTATTGTCATACGCTGTTTGCACCAAGAACAGTTGCTTCTTATCATTAAGTTCAATTATATCTAACACTAATAATTTACGACAACTGAACAACTGACTTTGTCCAAGCATTTTTTTGCTAAGTATCCTGCAAAGAACACACTAGCACAATCTTCAAGTTCGATGTCCTCATCTGCCACGGTGCTAACTGAGGAAGGAGATGACTGAAAGGTCATTTTTGTGGGGAATTTTGAGCTTGGGAAGTTGGTTCGTTAACGAATTCCTCAATATCTTGATGAAACATTTCATCTTCATCTTCTTCACAGATTGCACTAATACTTAGAATAAGACCATCCAAACATTTCTTTGACCGCATTTAAAGTCTTCATGACTGGGGTATTTTTTTCAACAACCATTTAATAAATTATTCCAAATTTTTGACCAAGTGTGGAATGTCATAAAGAACAAAGATCATTTGCTCTTCATATGAAGAGTATGGCTGTTCTTTAGTTATTTCGAATGGCTTAAATGAGGCCACGTTGCTAGTGGTCTGATCGCTGACATTGCAACTGGCCGGAAGTTGCAAATTTTAACGTTATGCAACACTTGTGTAATTAAATGTTGCAGTTCATTAGAATTTGGACATAAAATAAAAAAAGGGTAATTTCCATTTAGAGTAATGTCCTCGAAGCATGTTTGGTTTTTCATTCCATCAGACCCAAATCCTCATATCCCTCAATAATATCTAAAGGTTGGGAATACTCTAATATCTTCATAATAGACATTTCGTCGAAACATAGTAAACATTTTGTTGCCCTGTGGTCCATGGTTGACCCTTTCAATTTAATTTGGCGGAGAAAGTCTGAGTTGAACCCTGGACGAAAACGTAACCGACAAATGCATTGTTTAATAGTTACCAACAATGGTAACTTAAATCCTGCAAATCTGATTAAAGCTGATACAAAATGAATCGTAGCCATTACAAATACATACCTTTTTGTGAAAACCCTCTGTACGTAGATGGAGAACTGTACTACAACCACAGCGCAAATTCCCTTTCCTTTGGGAGCCAAGGACACCTCAATTTGTGACAAATATTCATTTTTATGAATGTTTGAGGCTCGGGTTTTAAGAATTTGTACGCGTGTATACTGACGTCGGAAGAGATTGCGAAATTATTTTTTTAAGTTTTTTCTTTAATTTAATGGGCACGCTTTTTACTTAAAAGTTCACTTTGTGATTGTAAAGTGCTTTTAAGTTTTTTTTATTGGGATGTCTTCGTTGTCAAATTTCAGTTTACGTTTTACATCAGCCCTTTTTGGGTACGCAGGAAGATCGGTAATTCACACCAACCACTCAGAAGTGCTTGGACTACTGTAGGATTCCATTACATCTCCAATAGAAATACTTGGTCCTAGATCGTTGGTTTTTATAATGGTCTTTTCCAAATACGTTCTAGACGGTATCTTAACCACTAACTCTTCATTAACATTTGCATCATATTTGATAGGAACTGCGTTATTACGCAATCGTTCTTTAGAGAGTTTAGTGAAATCTTCCGGTACAAAATGTTTTTCGCAAATCTTCTTATTTTTTGAACCATTGGGTAAGTACGTCAACAAATGTCTTGCTCCTACTTAAAATGAAATTGAGTAAGTGATCCACTTCGCCCCTACATAAAATATCTATGTTATGTAGCGTATTATGAATTAACTATAGGTACCTAATGCTTACCTGCATTATAGATCAATGTACGACACCTTTGTTGGTCCTTAAATGGAAATCCATACATTTTTAACTCAGGTTTATTTCGTTTTGATGCACTACATTGAAAATAATCACAAACGTTACCCGCTTTAGCCATTTTATTATGAATAAATGAAGCACTATTCAACTAAGTTGAATAATAATACGGTGTTCCACAGACCGCTTAAAAAATAATAAGAGAGAGAACAAATACGAAAATTATACAATTCAAAATTTGAGCACTACAACAAGACAACCCACTGACACTTTTCACCGTTTACGGATACTATTGTAATGATAAAAATCAGTTCATTTGAAATTTTTTCAAATATGTACTTCCAAGAAATCAGTGTCGGTCCGAAGGTGACCATAAAAGTTTACGAGCTATATTTTTTATAATCCCTTACTTCTGAAAAATTGCACGTTTGCGGGTGATTAGGTATGGTAGACTGCAATGGAATGTAAATAGGTAACAATACACAAAACTTTTTTTTGAAAGGGATGGGAATGGTAGCTATAGGTTGGTAGTTTATCAAGTTGTAAACGACTTATTTACAGACAACTCTTTATTATGCAATATCTCCATATTTCCGGAAAATATAGGTGTGCGTTACATCTAATATTATAATTATCTACAAGAGCAAATTAAAAAACTATGTATCGCATACTTATGGTATTTAAAGTCATCTCAAAATGTTGTTTTAGTTTCTCTTTTATTTTGGAATACATGTGTATACATCTATGGTGTAACTTTCATGAATAAAATTTTCTGATCATCATTCAATTTCTAATATTAGATTACTGCAATAAATGATGGTAGGGTAATGCGAGTATGTCACGAAAATCGCAAAATATGTGTATACAATCATGATCTAGTAAATCACAAGTTCAGCACCATCAGGAAAACTTCCTCTTATATCTACATTATGTAGGTTGGCTTCGCTCTGAAATAAGTACAGAAACAAACCTACACCGAGATTAAAAAATTCAACGTACGTTGCGCTAGCTACAAGAGTGGATTTTACGTTGTCCAATTTCCCTATGTCATGAGCTATCTGTAGTGTATATACATCTGTGATATGCAGAAAGTGAGTTGCGTAGCTAACTTACTGGAGGCGACTATATGTAGACGTAAGACGTAAAACAGATGAAAGGATTCTTACACGTACCAAAACTAGCTATCAATATCCGGTAATAAACGTTGTTTGCGCCACCTATGATCTCGATTATTTTTGATAAAGGGTCTTAGGCGATAGCTGATAAAAATTTTTGTGTGATCACAGAATGCTAGATACATGATTACTCGGTTGATATATAACCCAACATAAAATTCACTTTAAATTTAAAGCACGTCATAGTATGAATCACTAACCCTAATGCGTTTAATTAGTATTAGAACGTATCAGCTTAAAATAAAAATATTGATCGCATTTCATATACTAGTCATGCCCTCAAAGTTATCAAAACAATTAATAGAAAACTTAATAAGTAATAGTCCCGTAATGAATTTGGAAGAAAAACGTTAAAGGTTGCAATTAATCTTAAAGTTGTCTGTAGTAATAGTGGTTATTTATTGCCCAACAGAACTAATACAACGAAAATTTTGGAAATTACATCAGGTAAAAGCAGCTGCTACAACATATTAGGTAAATAGGTAAATATTACAGTAAAGTATTATACAAAACTACAAAAATAAAACTAAGTACTATTCAAGGAAAATTGAAAAGCGAAAGTATACATAGTTATCGAAATGGAGACAAAAGACTAGTTTTTACACGTCGTACATTTAAGGAGTGTACGTTAAATTAGTGTAGTAACTCTTTTTGATCAATACCAATCTCCATCGGTTTAAAAAGAAAGAAATTTAAAAACTTTGATTTGTATTGATTCTAGGGATGACTTGTAGTTATCGCAGTAAGGATACCAAACGATAGCTCTACATTCTAATTTAGCGCGAACGAAAGCAAATTACATTGATTTAAGAAATGTTTGTAAAGGAGCGACAATTTCATATATAAAAACCACCGGTGAAAAAGAATGGCCAGTCCTAGCGGCCAGTTTTCCCGATGATTACCGAAGTCACAGTAACGTATCAATGAAGTAATTTGTATCTCGCACATGTCCCGCGCATAGTATCAAGTAGATATTTTTAGAAAAATAACATGTGATAACGCTATCGTCTAAGGGGGTAAACAGTGAGACTAACTCCTTATTCTCGCTCTCGAAAACAGTGTATAGTATCAAGTTGACATTTTCAAATTATGTGACTATCTAATTAATAATGGAGATAACAAGTATATCTGATGGCGTTGCTGGATAAGAAGCAGAAACTGAGGCCACCCATTTATCTTCGACTTTGCAAATAGTATGAAATATACGAATATAATACTTTACTATTAACTAATTAATTATTTATTTACAGAGTTAATTATGTAGTTATTATTCCGAGACTATTGATAGATTGAGTCTTGTGAGTGAAAGTGCACGGACGTATGTAATAGCGTCTAAAATAAATACTAATTTACCTCGCAATGGCATTTACAAGATCCAAATCAAAGAATGTGCAGACCAGTATCCTAACAGAGTAAAACAAAAAATTATATCACATGTAATAACTTAAGCTTTCTAACGAAAAAGTGACATAATATGCGTAATAAAATTTACTTTCTTAATGAACAAAATAAAATTTTGACGCGTCGAGTAACGGAACTCCAACAAAATTTCTTGTGGTAATAAAGGTATAGACAATGCCATCGAAAACAACCCACTATTTAAACAATGTGTGTAATAAATCAGGTTCGTTGACAAAAATTCTTGTTCTTGCTGATAGCCATGATCGTGACCTCAGAAATCACACTGTGTACACAAATAATAAAGATTGCAAGATTGAAATTAAACCTAATGCAAAATGTTACAATATATGACAATATAGTAAGTATTATAAAACAACTAACTATAAATTACACAAAAAGTGACTACGTCATAGTTTTTGGAGGAAGTAATGACATCGGGCTGGGGCTGTGCTGCAGCCTACCAGCGGGGTCACAGGTGGCGGATAGTGAATGGCCTGTAGATATAGAGGGTAGCTGCGAAATAAGCAGATTTTTCTGGCGAATAAGCAGTCCCCGACCAAGCAGACCGAATGATCGTCGGTACAAACGATCCCCCTGTGTGAAAACTCAGGTCAAGGCACTCTCTTCTCTTAGGGACAGGAAACTATCCCTAAAAGCGGATGAACCAAAGTTTGGTCAACGACATAGAATGTTGAACGCAACGGGAAACGACAACTGTAAAGATCCGTAACGATATCCCTGTACATCATAATGGCTAGTTTCAGTACAAAGTATTCCGGAGTCTCAATTCCCCCAATCGGATCTCCGGGGGGGATGCATTGAAAGTAGCTAATAAATACAATATGACAGCGGCAAACAGAAAGAAAACAGCTATTAAAATAGCCACGTGAAATGTCAAAACAATGACACAGGCAGGAAAAATAAATAATGCCATACAAGAAATGGAAAGAATGAATATAAGCATTATGGGTATAAGCGAAATGGGATGGCCAGGCTCAGAACAGATAAACATCGAGAAGTACAGAGGATACTACTCCGGAACACCAAATGGAGAATATCGAAACGGAGTAGGAATAATAGTGGAGCGAAATATCGAAAGAGCCGTAGTAAATTTTGTACCTATATCGGATAGATTGCTATTACTTCAAATATCAAGTAACCCAATCCCAGTTAACATCGTTCAAGTGTCCGCACCACCATGCGATGCAACCGATGACAAAGTGGAACAACTCTACTCAATGATAACAGAAACAATGACGAAATTACCCAAACAAGACCTTAATATAATAATGGGTGATTTTAATGCAAAGGTGGGAAAAGGTAAAACTGGAGAACATATTGGACCATACGGATTAGGAGAAAGAAATGAAAGAGGTGAACGGCTTAGTATTTTTGCGGCAGAACAGCGACTAACAATAATGAATACCTTCTTTGAACTCCCTCCAAGGAAATTGTATATCTGGAAGTCACCAAAGGATACAGAAGATGAGATTGTGAGAAATCAAATCGATTATTTATAGTAAACCACCGATATAGGAACAGTGTTACCGCAGTAAAAATCTACCCTGGTGCAGATATTAATTCAGACCACAACCCTGTCGTAGGAAAAATTAATATAACAATGAAGAAAGTAAAAAGGAGAAACATGAATATAAGAAATTACAAATGTAGAAGAAGAAATCCATAAGCTAAACGAGACAGTAGAAAAAATCAAAGAAGGAATACTGAAGACAAATAAAGTAGCTAAGAAAAAATCTTGGATGACCAATGAAATCCTAGAGCTAATGGAAAAAAGAAGAAGTATTAAAAATAAAGACATACAACAATATAAGAACATACAGAAAATTATAAGACAAAAGATAAGAGAAGAAAAAGAAAAGGATATCAGAGAAAAATGTGAAGAAATAGAACTTCTTCAAGAGAAACATGATAGTTTTAACATACACAGGAAAATTAAAGAAACAACTGGAAGATATAAATCGAGACCAGCTAATAAACTTATAAACAATGTCGGAAAAATAGTAATCAATAAAAACGATATTATGAACACATGGAAAACATATATTCAACAACTTTTTACAGACGATAGACCAGAACAGAAAGCATGAAAAGAATATAAAATATAGAAACAGGTGCAGTCATCTTAAATTCTGAAGTGAGGTATACTATAAAACAGATGAAAAATGGCAAGGCCCCAGGCCCAGATAAAATTCAAGTAGAATTCCTAAAACTTATGAACGATAAAGGAATGGAATGGTTAACTGAAATATTTAATCATATATATATATATATATATATATATATATATATATATATATATATATATATATATATAATACGGGTAATATCCACAGCAATGGCTTACCTCAAAGTTCATAACTATTCCAAAGAAACCGAGAACCAAAAAATGCGAAGACTTCAGAACAATCAGCCTAATGAGCCATATGTTAAAAATATTTCTAAAGATCATTCATAGAAGAATATACAAGAAATGTGAAGAACAGACAGCACTCACGCAATTTGGATTCAGAGGCGCAGTGGGGACACGAGAAGCATTGTTCAGCGTACGGGTTTTGTTCCAAAGATACAGGGATATGAACTGCGATGTCCATGCATGCTTTGTGGATTATAAAAAGCATTTGACAGAGTACATCATGAAAAAATGAGAGAAATTCTACAAAGTATAGGCATAGATGACAAAGACATAAGAATAATAACAAACCTATATTGGAACCAGAAAGCCTATGTAAGAGTTGAAGAAGACCAAACCGACTCAATAGAGATTTTACGGGGAGTGAAACAAGGATGTGTTTTGTCACTGCTCAATATCTACGCAGAACGAATATTCAGAGAAGCCCTAGATAATGCACAAGAAGGAATTTTGGTAAATGGACAGAGACTAAATAACATCAGATATGCTAATGACACAGTAATATTCACGGACAACATGCAAGACCTAAAACAAATAATGGGTAGAATAGTAACTAGCAGTAAAAGATATGGCCTTGAAATTAACGCCGACAAAACCAAATATATGGTTATAAGCAAGAAAAACAGCATCACAAAACAACTGAGACTAGAATGCGGGACAATCAAAAGAGTAAGCAAATACACATACCTTGGATCCACTGTAAATGATCAATGGAATAACTCACAAGAAATTAAGAGCAGAATCGAAAAAAGCAGAAGTGTGTGCATCAAAATGTCATCAATCTTTAAAAGCCGAGATCTAAAGATGAATACAAAAATAAGAGTGTTACGCTGCTACGTGTTATCAGTACTGTTGTATGGAGTAGAATCGTGGACTATGACGGAGGCTAAAACAAAAAAGATAGAAGCATATGAGATGTGGCTATACAGAAGGATGTTACGGGTTTCATGGACGGAACATATAACTAATACCGAGATCCTTAGAAGAATGAACAAAGAAAAAGAAATTCTAAAGACGATAAAAACAAGAAAACTTCAATATTTGGGACACATCATGTGGAATCAACACAGATACAATCTCCTGCAATGTATATTGCAGGGAAAAGTAATAGGAAAAAGAAGCATTGGAAGAAGAATAATTTCTTAGTTGAAAAACTTAAGAACATGGTTCTCCATGACAACAACAGAATTGTTCCGAGCAGCTGTAAACAAGGTTAAACTAGCCAGTATGGTAGCCAACGTCTAGAACAGATAGGCACCTGAAGAAGAAGAATGACATCGAAGGAAGGATTAATATAAAGAATCCAATGCAGCGTTACATTGAAGCATGTATTAATACTACATCTTTGTAACTGTGCCGTACATATATGACGACAAATCATATCTAAATAATCGTATTGTTAAACTTAATTATTCAATGTTCTTATGCCAGCAACCAAAATTGCAAAGTAGTTGACTGAAATAGTGTACTTAATCACAAGTGATTACACAACAAACGGTCTCCATCTTACAAGCAATGGATAGTATACGGTGTCCAAATGTATTTCTGATAAATTTACCAAAACAATTTCTTCTTGTGTTACGAATCTAGAGACAGTAAGTGTAAATGGAAATCTTAGCATAGAAAATGATAAACAGAGCTCAGTAACTTCGGATAACTCAATGAGCCGGACAGATGTCAAACATACGAAGGATGTGGAGTATTTAATGTCCCTAGCGAAGAATACAGCATTATTTTTCAACATAATTCCCTTGAACGTGAAGACACCTAATCCACCTATGTTCAAGCATAGCAATACCTTTCTTGAAAAGCTCGGAGTCCTGATCACTGAAGAATTCCTGAGAAGTCCTGCACTGTTGCCATAACGGCGTCATTGCTCGCAAATTTCGCTCCCCGAAGACTGTCTTTTAGCTTTGTAAATCAATAAAATCACTGGGAGCTAAGACAGGAGAGTAGGGTGGATGCTCGATAACTTCAAACCCAGCGTCATGGATTGCAATCATAGAAATAAGGCTCTTATGAACTGGGACGCTGTCTTGATGTAAGAGAATTACGCGTGACAGTTTTCCTCTTCTTTTTTCTTTAATGCAATAAAGAAGTTTTGTAACTAATGCTGCATAATATTGACCAGTGATTGTGTGGCCACGTTCCAAAAAATTTACTAGTAAAATTCCTTCGGCATCCCAAAACACTGTAGCCCATACACGAAATATGCGTGAAGGGGGACGAGGAAACATTTAGGATTACGGTTAAATAAGGCTAAATTAGCTATTTAAGAAGTGACACAAACGATTTTGTTCGGGCGTCAACATTCGGGGTACCCACCTTGCTGACTTTTGAAACCCTAAATAGTCATTTATTATGGTTCCAACCGTACCATATGAAAGGCCTGTTATCTCCGCTACACGTCTTGTTGACGATCTTCTCGGATCATATCATTCACAAGATCAATGTTTTCTTGAGTACACGCAGAATGCGGCCGACCAGCACCTTTTGCATGTTCGCACCTTTCCTTTGTAGGTACTTGATGACAGCATGAAGCTCACTTTTCTCCATTTCCCAAAATCTTCGTGCAACAAGTACTTTCAACGTGTACAACTTTGACACTATTAAAGCTCATCTAACCAAATTTGGCAGTTTCTTTATCAATAAAAGAACAAAACAAGTGCGGTTACTAGGGGCAACATATTTCAAAGCCATCTACGCTAGGTACCACAAATACTGTACATCCCACTTACATCTACTTTTTTTTTAAATAAGGCCGATATTAATATTAGTAATGACTATAATGAGGTTTTTTGCAAGTAATATGCGAAAAAAATTCGGTACTGCATGAAATGCAAATAATTTTAGTGTTAGATATAGAAATTTCAATTGCGGTAATAATCTTAGACTATTCTACATTAACGCTCAGGGAATCCAGAATAAATTATTGCAACTCGAATTGCTAACCACCTACTTAAGTGTTGATATTTTCTCAGTAACCAGAGCTGGTCAAGAGATGTGGATGATTCAAGATGAAAGTATTTCTTGTTTTTCATAACTAAATATGGAAAAAGTTTTTGAATCTAACTGCATAAAATTGTTAAAAGTATAACATTATTATTATAGCAGGTGATTTCAATGAATTGGTATCTCCCCGGGTAATATGGGTTAAAATGAAACTGGAGCTTCGAAAATTTTTTATTATTGCATGCTATGCATCGGTGAATGGAGAAAGAGACCAAGAGCGGAGAACTTCTGGAATGAAATAGAGAACGTCTTGAACGTATGTAAGCCAAACGAAAGAGTGATGATAGTGGGGGATATGAACGAATGGGTAGGTGTACAGAGCAAACATACTGAACGCGTTCTAGGAGAGTTCGGAGACCAAAGAGTCAACGAGAATGGTGAACGCCTGGGGAACATCTGCGTGGAGAGAAGCCTGTTAGTATCCAATACGTCATCATCATCATCATCATCATACAGCCATTTGCGTCCATTGCTGGACATAGGCCTCCCCTAAGCTTTTCCAGTTGCGTCGTTCTTGTGCCTCTCGCATCCAATTTCCTGCTATCCGTTTCAGGTCATCAGTCCATCTCGTCGGTGGTCTTCCTTGACTTCGTTTGGTCTCTCTGGGCCTCCACTCCATAATGTGTTTGGTCCACCGACCATCTCGAATTCTCGCTAGATGACCCGCCCAGTTCCACTTCAGCGTTGTGATTCTTTCAATGACGTCTTGGACTCCTGACTTTCTTCGAATTTCCTCATTTGTTATGTGTTCTCTGAGGCTTACGCCCAGCATTGCACGCTCCATGGCTCGTTGTGTTATTCTTAACTTATTAGCTGATTTTTTGTTAATGTCAAAGTTTCCGCTCCATATGTTTGCACTGGCAAGACGCACTGGTTGTACACTTTTCTTTTTAAACACATTGGGACATTTGATCTTAGAATGTAATTCAGCTTGCCAAAAGCTGCCCAGGTCAGACCAATTCGTCTGTTTATTTCGTGTGTTTGGTTGTCTCTCCCAATTTTAAGTTCGTGTCCTAGATATTTATATGTATGTACTTGCTGTATGGTGTTGTTGTCAATGTTTATGTTGTCGCTCATTACCAAATTTGTCATGACCTTTGTTTTTCCGAAGTTTATTTTAGTCCTATTTTTTCAGAGGAGTCTTTTAGTGTCTTGGTCATAAAGGTTGCATCTTGTAAGTTATCCGAAATCAATATAATATCATCGGCGAATCGTAAGTGGTTTAGTCTTTGTCCATCGATGTTGACACCGACATCTTGCCATTCTGTGTTTTTAAATACAAGTTCTAAAGCCGCCGTAAATAGTTTGGGTGAGATGTTATCCCTTGTCTTACGCCACGTTCTATATTAAATTTTCAGAGTCTTCATACACCTTTACATTTGATGTAGCGTTTCTATAGATATTTCTAATTAATGACGTATATCTATAGTCTATTCGGCTTTGATTAAGTGCTTCCAATATTGCTTCCAGTTCCACCGTGTCGAAAGCCTTCTCGAAATCTATGAAGATCAGAACTAATGGCATATTGTATTCGATACACTTTTCGATCAAGATCTTTATAGTTTGTAAGTGGTCGTTTGTGCCATATCCCGCTCTAAACCCCGCCTGTTCCTTTGATTGATAGAAATCCAGCTTAGGTGTTAATCTCTTTGTTAAAATTTTCATAAACAGCTTATACATATGTGTCAAGAGGCTGACAGGCCTATAATTAGTTAATTTTGTAATATCTCCTCTTATATAACAGTATTATCACTGCATTTTTCCAGCCACTAGGTATGGTTCCTTGTTCCAAACATTTATTAAACAATTCTTTTAGAGAGCTTATGAGACATTCTCCTCCAGCTTTTATCGCTTCGATAACTATTCCATCATCTCCAGGTGACCGATGATTTTTCATTTCGCCTATTGCTGCTCTTACTTCCGATAACGTAATAGGTAGGAGTGTTTCCGATCCTTGGTTTATCAGCGTTTTGACTACTGGTTTCTCATGTTGTGGTTTTTACTAGTGTACAGATCTTTGTAAAAATTTTCGGCCGCTTTGAGTATTTCTTGTCTGTTTGTTTTCATAATCCCGTGTTCATCTCTCAATTTACATATTTCTCTTTTGCCTTCTGTAAGCTTTTTTCTCATTACTTTCAGGCTTTTATTTTCTTCTATTGTTTTCGTTATTATTTCGGTATTGTGTTTCCTTATATCTTTTCTAATTTCTTTTGAGATGGCCTTATTTAATCTTCCAATACGTGGTTTAAACATAAAAATGGGCATATGTACATATGGCAAAGAGGTGAATCTAAAAGTATGATAGACTGGATAGTGTGTGATGAACGGCTTAGAAACCTGGTGAAAGACACAAAAGTAATGCGCGGATCGGAGTGTGGATCGGACCACCTTTTGGTTATATCGAGTGTGTTTAGGGAAAAAGTGGATCTGGAGAAGGAAAGCAAACGTAATGCGGACGTCCAGAATTAGGGTAGACACACTAGTGGATAATGGTGCGACAATGAAATACACAGATGCTGTGAGTAAAAAGTTGAATGTGAATGAAACAGTGTGGAACGAACAAATAAAAGACACTGACGTTGAAAGTACATGGATAAGCAGGAAAAACTGTGTTTTCAATTGTGCCGTGCGGATATATGGAAGGGCGACTATAGGTAGATAGAAAAAATGTGCTTGGTGGAATGAGTCGGTGACAAAGGCAGTATGTAAGAATAAAAAGATGCGTACATGGCAATGATTGCTGCAAAAATGAGATTGAGAAAAAGATATTGTATGAGGTGTACAGATTAAGAAACAAAGAATCGAAGGAGGCAGTGAGCATAAGTAAAGGGGAAGTGATGGCTGTGGAAGGAGAAAAAATGCAGAATGATTTTGAGGGAAACAAAAAACTCTTCTGGAAATGGGTCAAAGATACCAAACGTGGCCCAAAACAGAACGCTGCAGGAGTGCTGAATACGAGCAACGCAATAGTATGGGATGATTGTGAAGTGAAGAAATGCTGGCAATAATATTTCGGAAAGCTGTACAGTAGTGTGGAAAATATGACTGTAGGGTTAAATAAGGAGAATGTAGAAGGAATGGTGAATGAAACTGAGGATATTGGGATAAATGAGGTAGAGAAAACGGTAGAAAGGTTGAAAAATAGCAAGGGAGCAGGCGTAGATGAAATTACTGGTGAAACGCTAAAGTATGGTGATGCAAAGCTTATACCTGGTAAAGTATTTCAAAGAATACTGATTGATAGAGTACGAGACACTTCACAAACTAAGATATGGGATGTGCAGGGTGGCTTCATGCCAGGGAGAGGATCTCCAGCAGGTGATCGAAATTTGCTTAATGGTAAAAAGGAAGCTGTACTGTCCGTTTGTAGATCTGGAGAAAGCGCACGACAGAGTAAATAGGGAGATGCTGTGGAAAATATTAAATGAACATGGCGTAAATGAAGGTCTAATAAATAGAATAAGGGCAGTATACAACGGTAGTCGGGCATGTGTTAGGGTGAGAGGATGTGTGAGTGGCTACTTTAATATTGAGCAAGTAGTGCGACAAGGCTGTGTGATGTCACCGTGGTTGCTCAATGTATACATGGATAAATGTGTTAGACAAGCATGTACCGATACAAATGGTGTAATGGTTGGTGACGTAAATGTACGGCTTCTGGTGTATGCAGATGAAGGAAAGAAGGTGGAAAGTAGAGGAGAGTATTTACTCTGCAAGATGAAATTGTGGAGCAAGTGGACGAGCTGGTATATCTGGGTAGAATGTTTACTGCAGATGGTGCAATGGAGGTCGAGATGGGACGAAGGGTCAATCCTGGGAGGAAAGTGATTGGTAGTATGTGGACGATAATGAGAAACGAAAGCATGAGCCTAAGTGCGAAACGTGCGATCTATAATGACATGTTTGTCTCATCAGTACTGTATAGAAGTGAGACATGAGTATGTCAAAAAAAGCACGAAATAAAAATAAATGCCGTGGGTATGAGATCCATGAGAAGCGCATGTGGTAAAACAAGAAGGGACATGATAAAGAATGAGTGCATAAGGACGGAGTGTGGCGAAGAAAAGACGATGATGGACAGATATAAAAGCATTAGTTGGTTTGGTCACATTGGGAGAATGAAAAACGCAATGTTAACGAAGCACATATATGTGGGTGAGGTTAGAGGAAAGGCCGGGCTTGGTAGGCCGCGTAAAGCTTGGTTGAATGTAGTAGAATGTATGATAACGGAAAGAAGAGACAATGTATGAATCTTGCGGAAGCTAAGGAGGGTATGCGTCGATAGGAAAGCATGGCGGGGATTGTTTTGCCTACCCTGCAAGGGAATGGCCTGAAGGTTAAGTTAAGATTTCAATGAAGATTTAATCAAGAATTCTACATCAACTAGATGTGCCGACACTACATCTATTTAACTTAGTGTAAACGAAGTAACAAGACTAAATCAAAAGAACAGCACATATTGCAGACCACAGAGGCATATTGGTTGACTTTAAATGCATATCAAATGTAGATTTACATACGAAAAGAAAATATGTAAAAATTATGTCTCCTATGAATTTAGCTAACGTAAATTCGTATTTGTTCAGTATAGAATGGCTAAACATGTTCTTTCAGAGTAAAGGTGATATTGATTTTGATTTGTTCGTTAATTTTGCACTAAATGTATATAATAAATATAGTACAAAAAAATCGTAATTGGCATCAACTCGAAAAACTCTTTAAAGTGACAATTTTTGTAATTAACGAAGTCAGAAAATCTTGTAAAATAGATGAGTTGTAAGCAAACTAGGTTGTACTATGGAAAGTGTATAAATCATGAAAACAAGAAAGCAAACATTTAGTATATTAATCAGGCTTCATCCAAAACCAAAGCTACATGGAATTTAATAAATAATAATATTTTTAAGTCATAGATATACAATACAACTAGTTCAGCTAAAGAGTTTAATGAATCTTTCGTAAATGTTGCTAATAATACGATTAAGCGACTAGTGCCAGTTACTACTAGTTTTGATCAATATTTGTTAAACTGCAAGCAAATCATCTCAACTAAGTCTTTCTTTATTATACCGATCTGTCATTCGGAAGTGGATTCTTCTATAACTAAACTAAAAAATTCCCACTCCAAAGATGTTCACGGACCAACAACAAAAATAGTCAAATTGTTGATGGAGGGTGTTTTAACTCCTTTAAGTCAGTTATTTAATATGTGTATTCAACAAAATATATACGTAGGTATTCTAAAGGTTGCTAAAGTAGTTGTTCCGATTCCTAAACCAAATGACGTAAATGATATTAACTGCTTTAGACCAATATCTATCCTTCCTGTATTCTCAAAAATCTTTGAAGTTTTTTGAAAGAGTATCTACAAATAGATACTCTTTGGTTTTATTAAAGGATTTATTAATTAGTTTTCTTGAAAACCATAAAGCGCTTTGTAACGAGCAGTTTGCGTATAGGATGGGTAAATCCACTGTTCAAGCAGTTATAAAGCTTGTGCAACTAATGTCAGATTCATTGGATAATAGTCATACAAGTAATGCTGCATTTTTAAATCTAAGTAAAGCTTTCGACTGTGTGAACCACTCCATCTTATTGCATAAATTAGATTTTCACGGTATACGTGGGGAAGCCAATTAATTTTTTTATCATACCTACAGAACAGAAGTCAATTGGTTCATGTAAAGGGAACCGTATCATCTAAATTGTCGGTAAATGTTGGAGTCCCACAAGGCTCCGTATTAGGACCTATTTTGTTTTTGTTATATGTCAATGATTTGCCAAGCTATGTATCTGCCTCCGAGTCAATGTAAATCATGGTAGACCTTCTCACACTCAGACGGACATTTGTCTTCAACAAGCAACTGAACGGTGTTAAACTAATAATTTAATGTTGAATGGTGATAAAACTCAGTATGTAAAATGTCAATAATGAATCAATTCAGTCTTTAGGAATTTGATCACCAATTAAACTGGAATGCTCATATACAATCCATCGCTCCATAGAGATAAATAAACGTATGCCATTAACCTGTGTAGTAACGTGTATTAGTTATTATTACAGGCACTTTTATAGCATTCTTTCGTATGGAGTTCGCCGAATTATATCAGATTATTCAGAATTCAAAAAAATGCTGTTAAAATAATCTGTCAAGCAGGCATTTTTATCTATTACTGTTTGGTTTTCATTAAAACTGATAAAACATTTTTCCTGAATTCAGATTTTCATAATTATAATTCAGGTAATAAAAACAAACTGCTCATTCCATCTCATAGAGCGTCACGCTCACAACAACCTATTAATCATTAGCGATAAAACTGTATAACAAACTTCCAGAAAAAAAAAACATATCCGTTGCGAAAAGTTAAATGTGCTATAACATATTGATTGAAAAAGCTTTTCATCGCACTGATGAATTTTTTAAGTGTGAATTTGATTAGGCCATAAAATTGTGATATATATATATATATATATATATATATATTGTTGAAACCAAACAGATCCTTTATACACTGTTATACAAAGATTTCGTTGACGTGCTTAATATCCGTACCGTGATAAAGAGACAAATAAGGATTATTATGATTATTATTATAACTATTGATTGTATATACTCCTCGCGACTGTGTATCTATATTAATTTGTACATCAAACGCATCGGTGTGAATATGTTTATTCTTTGATAATTGTATTATGGCTATAATGGGAAAATTATTAACTTACCTCTACATATCTGCGATGTCTAACAAAAGAAATACAAAAACTTTCTATAATATGTAAAATTGCTAGATTTCAGAAAGTGTTTACCCACATGAACAACTTAAAAATACTAATAAAACTGTGAATTTTGACATATTGAATGATAGTCGTCAACTTATAGTTGTTTACGATTTAAGTATCGTAATATGAAATTACGATACGAATATCGTACAACGTTTTGTCTACCATCAGTCTTAATTAGAAACAGAAATAAGTAATTCAATCAGCGAAATATATTAAGCATGGTATTATCCAAGCAGGCGTATTATACAATTGTCATTGTAAAGTTTAATCAAACTCAGATTGTCAATATTATTTCTATAGACAGTTTTGAGAATGAGCTCAGATGAAGATAATTGCAAGGATTCTATTATTAATGTTTGTAATAAATAATTTATTAAATTTTGTTAGATTTTATTTTAGTAATTATTTTATTCTCAGTTTTACTTTACCGCAATAGTGCGGTAAAGTGAGTTTACCGCACTAGTGCGATAAAGTAAGACATTACGATTAACATTTATTAAGGACGATAACTATAATTGTTATCGAAACGTTTAAATTTATATAAAGATAAGAATACATGATTTAATGCGTAAAAGATAAATATTTTAATTATGTGTGATAATCCTGAAAGTTTGCATCTTTATAAGGATTACAAAAAATCATTTTGGGAAGCTGAGCTAGAGCAACTTAAATATTGTATGGTGTTTGTATCGTACATTATACAAATTCTTACCTAACTAGATGTCTTTCATTCATATTTGGGTTTTTATTGATATACATAAGTTACGATAAATCTAAAACCTAGAAATGTGTGATATATTTAAGAAGCGTGAAAAGCTTGAGCAGCCTGCCCTCCCCTTTTGGGAGGGAATGAAACACGTTGCTTTCCTTTTTACTTTTCACATGTAAACCTTGACTAACATCGAGAGAGTTATCACTAACTAGTACTGAACTTTTTTAATCATTTAAAATTGTAATTAAAATGTAACTGTCTGAATAAAAAAAGGAACCACTGAAATGCCACATTTCTAAGGTTGTATGTAACTCCATGTTTTAAATGCAGTTACCTCTTAATAGATAATAATAACACATTGGTGATTGGAAAAGCTTTTTCGTTTACGGAATTTAAAGGTTTACGAAACTTTTTGCATTTTCTAAAACGAAAATGAAGTTTTGTTGTTGATCGAAGTAAAATGGACGTTTAAAAAGGAAAATTTGATTTACATTTTGGTATCGATATTTAGGGAAACCCTTTTAGTAGAGTTTGAAAGGAAACATTCGTTAGAGTATATATAAATAAGGATAGTTTCGCAGAAATAAATGATTTCGTATTTTAATTTGATTAAATTACGTTGGGATTGCATCATATAAAAGAATTAAATCAAAGAACGTATTCAAATATTACATTCTAAGGTATCTTTTGCAAAGGCTTTAGTTAGCCACCAGATAGGTATCATTTCTATTGATAAGTATGGTTTTAAAATAAAAAACTTGACTTTAAATACATGGCATTAAAGGCTAGTTAGCTTGAAAATTCCAATGTACCCCATATCAAATTTCTTAGATAAGGTTTTGAGGTAGAAGTAGGAATGCTGGCGATATAATCTCTCCCGACGTTTTTCGAATGAAATATTAATTTAAAATTTAAGTGGTTTGGATCATTAGAGTGGAAGGGGTTAAAAAAACCAATGTGGCTGCAACTGAAATTATTCATGTTAACAGGTAGTACAGGCGTACAGTTTTTTGGTCACGTCACCGTAACAAAACGACGTTAAATCCGGTTCGTGTAGAAGGAACTTTCGTTATAGGGTGTTCTTACCCTAACACAAAATCCAAAATAAGGGATCATATATTTGTTCAAACTTCACGTGCCCAATTATAGTTATGTGCAGTTAGCCGTTAGGGACATTTCGAGATTTAAGACGGTGCTGAGTGTTGAGTACCTAGTGCTCTCGACTTCCTCTGGAGAAGATTTTGCTTGTTTAGCGGAAATATACAACGTTCGTTTCACGGTTACAAACATTAAGTTCACAGTACGCTATTTAACAAATAACGTGCTGTAAATAAGTAAAGATTTTCTCGTAATACAAAATATTAAGTATTAATTAGAACCTGTACATTATTAGTGTAAAGATAATAAGTAACGCGTTCTAAATAATCTCGCTTGTGGAGTAGAGTTAACGAAAATAAAATTAAATGAACGAATTACATGTCAATGTAAACATCAATTGAGAATCGAACCACAACGCAACAACCAGCGTTCCCCAGCATCAACCGTACCGTCGAGGTTACCGTCAGTGCCAGATTTTGTAACCAAAGGGCCTTTCCAATTAAGGTAACTTATTGTGTTTCTTTAATGCGCTGATTGACCAAAATTTAAATACACTTTTTAGTGTTTTATTATTATGTTATTTAGGTGTAAATGAATACATGAACGCACTGTTTTTTTAGAGTTTCACTTTTGATTATTTTATCGTTTAAATTTTAAAGACCGGTGCATTCATTCAGAGAATTATCCAAATTTATCTGAAGTGTTTTATTAATGTTACTCAAACTGACGAACGTTTATATCGTAATTACAGTAAGATTAAGGGAAGGCCATTATTGAAACTCTAGCTAGGGTCATAAGCTATTTGATGCTGCTTGCATAATAATCCAAATTGTATCAGATTTTTTTTGTTTATTATTTATTTAATTTACATTATATTTATTTAGGTTATCGGATTTGTATTTTATTTAACTTTGAATCTACGAATTACACAGCATCTGAGGACAAGCAATTTTCGTGTTTATTACTTAATTTGCTCACTAAAATTAACAGTTTAGTTTGAATGAAAAATCACGGCCGAAAGGGATTATTTAACTTTAACGTACATTTAGAGGCCGATGATTATTGAATTTTTTTCTCTTCTTTTTCTTATGAATAGAGCATAATTAAACGTGATTTGAGAAATTCGACTTCAAACGATTGTATACATAGTTAAAGCGTTTATTTTTTTTTGTTTGATGAAGTGAAATTATTTTACATATTGAGTGTTTGGGATTAACGTAACGTGGCTAGAGATTAGTGTTGGATTATCAAAGAAGTGACTGATTTTTGCGGTACGGTATTATTTTATTTGAGCGTGCTAATATTTGTTTTGAAGCCTGTCAGGTTGGCCAAAGATCTGCTGGTCCTAGAGCTCTCTGAGGAGATTACGTATAGGTAAGCAAGTTACTTGAGTGTTTTGAGCGAGCTGTGAACTATCGTAATTAGGAATTTCAACCCCTATTTTGACATTTCAAATACTCTGGCGTCCGTTTCCGGTTTTATGACGATTTCAACCCCTATTTCGACTCATGTATGGTATGATATCCTACTGTGCGCAAAATTAATTAACATTTCACTCACCCTCGACCGCTGGCTAGTCGTGAAAAAGCCAACTTTATCTGTTATCTTGTTTTACTGCCAGTTTATACAGTAACACATCCAATGCATTCTCGAATGGGGAAGCAAAAAATTTAATGCTAACTCAGTGTTGCCTTGTGTCCGCCAAAAAATATCGATCATTTCCTGTTGTAAGCATGGATGACTCAGATTTTAAGTTTTCAGACTATCTTACTATGTTGGGAATGGCTGTTTCCTCAAATCTATCATGGGTTGACCGTCTTCTGTCAGTTACCAAAACAGCTGCTCGTACAATAGAATTTTTGTGCAGATCTAAGCAGTACTTTACCTCCCAACAACTCTTTCTACTGTATAAGGCCCAAATTCGACCTCATCTCTCACTTCTGGGTTAGTTGTCCCCAATACGCTCTCGATATCGTTGATCGTATTGAAAAGAGAGACATTAGGCTTATAAATGACCCGTTGTTAACTTCTGACATACAGTCCCTTAAGCATAGAAGAATTGCTTCAGTTATTTCTTTGTGTTATCGGTATTACAATGACTATTGCGCTGCTGACTTACATTCTTTCATACCATCTCGGGCTACCTTTGCTAGGAATACTGGGTTCGCTCATTCACATCATCACTATGCAGTACAAATCTCCACTTGTCGTACGAAACGGGTGCAATCCACATTCTTCTACATGGCTTCCAAACTCTGGAATGATCTTCCTAGTTCCTGTTATCCTGTCACTTATGATATGAAAAAATTTAAGGTAGGTGTTCACAAGCATCTCTTGATAATTCAATGTCCCTCTATCTAGCCTCCTAAGTGTTCCCGAGTGCTTTAGCACGATAGGCCAAATTTATCCTGTTCAGGTCCACAATTATTAAAAGAAGAATAACTACATATATTTGGTCAGATCTCAGGGGGTTCTAAGATTATACCGGCGTCTTACGTTTTAAGTAAGCGCGCATTTAGAGTTAAATACATTGTTTAAGTTCATTGAAAGCTAGCCAGCCTTATAAAGTTTTAACTACAAATATAAATATGACTATAAGCCCATAGTCACGAATTTCTGAGTACTTGTTTTAGAGCATCATACTTTCAGAACTTTCCACTTCCTAAGAGCTGGATCGCGAAAATACCGAAGGGCGAATTTAAGGTGAATTTAGAAGTTTTCTCTGTCTACCAGTGTTCTATCCTTATTTACAAGTACGATAACACTGGTCTAGGGCAGATTAGCGCCTTTTTTTAAATTAGCCCTATTACGACGGACTTGGTGCAGGCATTTTGCTATACATGCCGCGCGATTTTTAGTTAGCGACTCGGGACCATCCCGTGACACTTTTCTAATTTAAGTAGAATGTCACGTTTAGTTTTAAATTTTCAAAAATTATTATAAATAGATAACTTAGCTTTTACAATTTTCTCTAATCAATTTTATAAATCAAAACAATGCTGTTATTCTAATATTGACAGTCTGTATAATTTGCCAAATAGCCCGTTATTGTAGAATTTTTCCGGATTTATTAAAATTTGAGAAATTCATTTGCATTTAGTAAAATGAGTGTAAAAGAGAAACATTAAAAATTTATGTAGCAATTATTTTTAGTGAAAGGGATAATAGCAAACTGTAATTAAATTTAATCACAAAAAATATAACTGCTTGGGGTTGTCGGAAATATGTATCATAGAACTGGATTAAGAGGCTTAGGTCGTCTTTTGAAATACCATTTACATTAACGTAGTATAAAAATATTAAAAAAATGCCATTTTCAATTATTTGAATAAATCTCTGTGTACGTGAAGTGGATGCGTTTTCATCATTTGTTACGTTAAAGACCAATTAGTACAGGTAATTGAGTTAGTTAATTATAAACGCCACGAACACACAACACAGCATAAGTTTCTACAATAACGGGCTATTTGGCAAATTATACAGGCGTAATAGTAACATCGAGCAATTTATATGCCTATTTTAAATAATTGTTATTAACGTATGTGAGTGAATTTACTAATGAGAACCCATTTTGAAAAGATAATACCTAGTAATATAATTTTATCAAATTATGACATTAATGTTATAATTATACTTAATCACGGATTCAAATTAATCAAAACAATTTACTAAAGCAATACATCAGTTTGATTCTATTTCAACACCTAAAATATTAATTAACAAATAAAGTACGAAGTACAATATGTTACACTACTTAATTAAAATTCGTTTTTCTCTGTAGATTATGATATAATACACTTCTGAACATTTTTTCGTAGTCATCCAGAGCGCACTCAAATCAATTGGTATCCGTGTGTTTCCACTAACCTCCTTCCGTAGAATTCGGTGCTCTCTTTATATGAAACAATCACCCAACTCACTTCAAGCGTAAATCGTCCTTTATTCAAACTATACAATTTTTTGTCCTTATCTAAAATTTCAAATTTCACAAAAAGAAACATATCCTTGTTCTCTTGATTGATTTTTTATCATTTAAATGTTTTCATAGTGTGTAAATAAGTTGATTAATTCACAAGGAAATAAATCAAAAAAAGGCACCAGGCTTCGATCTTATTACAGGAAAAGTTCTAAGAGAAATCCCCGAAAAATGCATAAAAGCTATGACCTATATTTTCAATGCAGTTATAAGATTGGGACACTTCCCAAATCAGTGGAAAGTAGCTCAAATAATAATGCTACCCAAGCCGGGGAAAACCCCAATGGAGTTGAAATCATATAGGCCGATAAACTTGTTGCCTCTCTTATCCAAGGTCTTCGAGAAACTCTTAATGAAACGATTACAACCAATTATAGAAGATGACAACCTAATTCCCAACCATCAGTTCGGATTCCGTAAGATGCATAGAACAACCGAACAAGTGCACCGCATCAGTAAACAAATAACACAAAGCTTAGAAACCAAACAATACTGTTCAGCGGTGTTTCTAGATGTACAACAGGCTTTTGATAAAGTGTGGCACAAAGGTCTATGTTACAAAATGAAATTACTACTACCATATCAATATTATGTGATTCTAAACTCCTTCCTAACTGATAGACAGTATTATATAAAATATCATGAGGCATTCTCGAACCTATTTCCAGTATCATCGGGTGTTCCACAAGGTAGTGTGCTGGGACCAACACTTTATCAAATTTATACAGCAGATCTACCAATTTCAGAAACAACACTAACTGCCACATTTGCAGATGATACTGCTATCCTGGCATCGCATACGAACCCTATATCGGCTACACAAAATCTTCAAGCTCATCTAAATAACATCGAAACCTGGTTAAAAACATGGAAAATTAAAGTAAACACCGAAAAATCAACTCACGTCACTTTTACCTTGAGAAGAGGAAACTGTCCGCCTGTGACGCTCAATGGTCAAAAAATACCCCAAATGGATGAAGCAAGATATCTAGGTCTTCATCTGGATAGAAGAATGACGTGGAAAAAACATATATTTAATAAACGCAAGCAATTAGGAATTAAATTTAGAACTATGTGTTGGATGTTAGGTAGGCAATCAAGGATGTCGCTAGACAGTAAACTGCTTCTATACAAAGCTATGATAAAACCAATCTGGACCTACGGGATAGAGTTATGGGGCACAGCCAGCAATTCTAACATAGAAATTATACAAAGATTTCAAAATAAAGTGCTTAGAGTTTTAGTTAATGCACCGTGGTACGTGCCAAATACAGTGATTCATAGTGACTTGCAAGTCCCGCTAGTGCGTGAAGAAATTAAAAAGTTTAGTGTAAAACACAGTGTCAAACTACAAGTGCATCCTAATCATCTGGCAACAACACTATTAGATGATGAAAACGAAAACAGACGTTTAAAAATTTTTAAACCATCGGATCTTCAAACTAGATTCGATTAAATTAAATAATATCAATGTAAAATCAACTATTATAGAATATCATCATTATCATTATCACCTAATTAACGCTGTGATATACATACACAAGTATTAATCACTTAATAATGTTCATAGAGAATCTTCATTGGGAGGCTCTCTACCTGTCAGTAGTTCTTCTGTTATTACTTGAATAACTAGACATACTAAGTACCTATTATCCTTAACAAGGATAGATTGTATAGATAGTTGGAGTAAATAAAAAAAAAAAAAAAGTTTATATGTATATCATTCAAACGTGATTACTAGTGCACTCCTTTGTTACGACACTGTTTACATTGCGTTTGTAATAAAACATTATGTCTTATATAAATTGACCTAGCATTGCGACAGTTTGGATTTGTTACATTTCTTTGTGATACATTTTAAAAATTGCTAGTTGCTTTCATACCTTATGTTTGTCCTATTTGTGTACCTATTCTTTAATAATTGATTCTCCCATTATGTGAGATTATTTGACGTTGATGTGGCATTATTTTGACACATTGGGTATATGCAGTTTTGTGTTGTGTGTAGGGCATATTTTGGATAATATATGAACGTACCTTTGTGTAAATAATGTAAGTTGGTGTAAATGATTCGCCGCTGGAATTTTTAGTAAACCGTTGAATATTATTTAAAAGCATCTTTAAATGTGGTATAAATCTTTATGAGTTGAGAGTGTTAATTTGAATGAGAAATAATGTTTTAGCAACAACGCTATTGAGACGATGATGGATAACTACTACTGTATTTAGCTGCTGTATTTTAAGGAATGTGAGTTCAAAATTCCTATAAAGGTGTAGCGCGTGAATTTATGATATGATGAGAGGAATAATATGTATGTATATTTTTGCTTGTATAAGTGACACAGTACTGCAGAAGCACGCTCAAGGACAAATGGTATTAAATTTACTAAGTTCTGCACATGTGGAATTTCATAAAAAGTTGAATTCAGATCTGAATGTAACGTGGAGTAAATATGAATGCGAAATTAGGTAGATATTATATATATATATATATATATATATATATATATATATGTTCTCAAACAAAAAGGGTAGAGGAAGTAACAGTGCATTATTTAAAATTATTTTGAAGTATACAGGATGTTCCAAAATTCAGATATGAATCTAACTTATGTATTTTTAAATAGGAACCCCTGTATATTATTTCAAATTCAGAAAGCCCACATTTTTTCGATTTTTTTAATGTCGGGGTTGAATACATTATACAGGGTATTTGGAAAGATATGGATTGTTTTGTGTTGAAATTGTACTCATTTCAATGCCCTGTAGAACAATACACTCTGTAGAAATAAATTATCTGTTGATCAGTTGTCTTTCAGAATATTGCCTACTATCGTTACCCACCATTATTGATTTAGCTACTTGGGGTTTGTATACAGGGTGGCTCAAAACTCGGACGTGTCATTTTCTTCCTTAACTCAAATGGAACACCCTGTATTTTTTATCACTATCAAAGTCCTCCGGTACTCCTCTTTAATTTTTGTCAGAGGTTCCCTTTACCTAATGTGAGTAGTTATCGAGATATTTCCAGATATTCATTGCAATTCGCTGTTTGAAAGTAATTATCACGAAGTTTTTGTATTATTATCAAGTAGTTTTTGTATTTGACATATCTGTCAGTTCGACAGGTTTCACTGTAGTGTTTCGCTCAGTTATTCGTTCAATTTATTTCTCTGTTTCAATATAGTTGAAGTGAAAAGTAGCTACGAGATGAATGGTGAACAACTTTCCCGTCGTGAAATGACTGACATGATTTGGATACTTGGTGAATGCACCAAAAACTGTTTATTGGCATCAAGAGTATATCGTGAAAGACTTCCAGGCCGGAGACAACCGAGTAAAGTTACTTTGAGAAAATTGTTGGATCGTTTTGACCGTACCGGATCGGTTAACTATCACAAGAGAGTTATCAGTGTCAAGTAAACAAGTTAGATAGTGCACCAGATTGATTTATTTGTATTGTTTCGACACATTTGCAGGACAAATCCTTCTTAAACAGCAGTAAATCTGTCAAATTTATCTGTCAAATACAATGACGACCAGATAAACATCATAATCCTAGATTTTGTATCAAATATCTGGAAATATCTCGATAACTACTCACGTTAGATATAGGGAACCTCTGACAAAAATTAAAGAGTAGTACCAGAGGACTTTGATAGTAATAAAAAATACAGGGTGTTCCATTAGAGTTAAGGAAGAAAATCACACATCCGAGTTTTGAGCCACCCTGTATACAAACCCCAAGTAGCTAAATGAATAATGGTGGGTAACGATACTAGACAATATTCTGAAAGACAACTGGCCAACAGATAATTCATTTCTACAGAGTGTATTGTTCTACAGGGCATTGAAATGAGTACAATTTCAACACAAAACAATCCATATCTTTCCAAATACCCTGTATAATGTATTCAACCCCGACATTAAAAAAATCGAAAAAATTTGGGCTTTCTGAATTTAAAATAATATACAGAGGTTCCCATTTAATAAAACATAGGTTAGATTCATATCTGAATTTTGGAACATCCAGTATAGTTAAAAATAATTTTAAATAATGCACTGTTACTTCCTGTACCCTTTTTTTTGAGAACTTTTTTGATATCTATGAAACCAAAGGAGTTATCGAACTTTGCATCTTGGTTGGTACACCTGTATATATATATATATATATATATATATATATATATATATATATATATATATATATGTTATGTAGGGTGCGTCAAAAAGTGTTTTTTAATGGGTTACGCTGCATTATGCTTTCGCACTTTGACCACGTTGATCTATTGTGCATTACCCAATGTTTTGTTCTGAAAGAGGCAGTTTATTGAAAAATCTAAGTATCCTCTCCGACTGTAGCTCCCTGGTCTGCTGAGGTGCTAATACAGCTTCACCAAAATTTCGGAGTCTTTGCCCGCCAGCAGTCTCACACCAACAGAGGATATGTTCTGTTGTTTCCTCCTCGACACAGAGGCGGCACGTGTCATTACTAGCTACGCTGATCTTGTTGAGATATTATCTCAAGAGACAATGTCAAGTGACCAGGTCTACAAATAACCTTAGTCCACTTCTGCTGAATGCTAACGAGTTACTCTTGGTCTCCTGGAAACTAATAAGTCTCCTGGATTGTCTCAGTCTAGGGTCCCACTCGTTCTTTAGCTGGATTCTTATCAGTGCTCCAACATGAACTGTAGGTAAGGTTCCGGTCCAATCTAGGAACGTTAAAGCCAGCCTTAAATAGGCGATCGGGTTCCTAGTACCTGGCTATCCCCTAATGGCTTGGCACCCATATTAACGTAACACGGTTCCGCCTGGCTCTCTTCCAGTGCTGTGTGGTACTTAATACGTATACTTCAGTGTTATAAGTGCCAACGTTTCGGTCATAATACCTCCGACTGTCACAGTGATCTTCAATGCGGACATTGCGCAGCTCGTCATAAAACCAAGGGGTACCATAACTTCCAAAAAAATCCCTCATGCGCAAATTGCATGAGGTTTGATCACAAGGGCTATGCTATCAAGCAAAAAGCCCCGACTCGAACTGTCCTGCCTACTCTAAGCGTATTGAGTCGAAGATCGCTAACACTAATTACGGATAGTGAGGACTCGCCCATGAATCTTAGCTTTGTGCACGTGAATCTTATAAATTCTTGTGTTGTGGCCCTTGAGGCACTGGGCTTTTCCTCTGGCAAGGACATTGACGTACTACTGGTACAAAAGACATTCACAGTATGTTCGTCTAATGGTTATAGGTTTGTCGGCACCTCGACACCTTATAACAAGATTTCTGCATGTTTTTTAATGCGGTTTCTATTGGGTATTGTTTACAATAGCTCGGAACCCATGGCAATCGTTGCTTTAAGTCACTTGGCTAGCAACTGCACAGTTGTATCTACGGTTACCGTTGGGAACACCTCAGTGACAATCATCGTAGTTTATTGGCCATCCAGTGAGGATGTTTGCATTCATTTAAAATATCTCGACTACGCATTGGACGAGTTGAAGGGTTATAAGGTACTAATTACAGACGAATTCAATGCAAAATCGCCGCTATGGCACTCTGCGATGACCGACGCAAGGGACTCCCTTGTGGAAAACGTCGTCACGGGACGCAACCCATGTATTGTAAACTTACCTGATGAACCACATACGTATTCGAGTACCCTCAGCCACACGTTGGTAACCTTCGTCGACATTGCCGGGGTATTCAACAACGTATGGTGGCCATGAATCATAAATGTTTATGAAATTTAGCCTTCGGACAAGAACTGCCGGACTTCATAGACTGTTTTCCCTATGCGAATGACATTATCTACGCTGTCGGACAATGGATGATCTAGAGGCTAGAGCTTCCTTGTGCCTCGCCCGACTGACGACCTGGGCGGGCAGCAATAAACTGTCCGTCTCAGTAGACGGGTAGTATATGGTTTTTGATCGCAAAGTATCCCAAAATCTAACTTTGCATTTATACAATTTATACATTATACAACCGGTCAGTACAAAGAATTTTCGAGTTTAAGTATATTGGACTGTACATAGATGACAAGCTATCGTTTGTCAAACATTGCTCACACATAGTCAAAAAAGGTGAAACTTCACTTCATCTACTATACAAATACGCGCACTTCAAATGGAATCTGCCCAAAAAGTCCTTAGTTGATTTTTAACTGTGCAGTGCTTCCCACACCAACCTATGGCTTAGACATCTGATATGACACAGTCAACCATTCCCACATGGACAGGAAACTGGCCTCTATACAGTCCCTGTCCCTAAGAACCTACTTTGGGGGTACCGTTCTGTAGAACGGTACCGAAACAAATGAAAGACGTGGGACATATGAAGTTGGTGTCCTTAAGCGGAAAGGAGATGAATTGGTACTACATGTTGCACCAACTAGTAGTAAACTAGACCAGCTCCACCATAAAACTAAGAGCGTCTACTACAGCACCGATAAAAAGTTTAAATACATTCAAGCATGCGGGGCTCGGTACAAGAGTTTCAGGGATATGGTATGCTGTGCGGTGGCAATACTATTGACAAATCTATAGAACTAGAAGATCTGGTAAACATGCTAAAACAGAAAGATTTACACCACATAAATGACACAAGAGGTCAAAAAACAAAAAGTACTGTTGAATAGTGTTACAATTAAAGAAGGAGATGTCTTCGTGTTGAATTTATGATGATAAAATCTCTGGGTTTACTATGACGACATATTTACATTCGACAAAACTGATAATCTAGGCTGATTGCTTTCTATAACCATAACAGTGAAGCTGACCTCAAAAATTAATAGTTACGTAATCTTACATGGGATGATTACATTGTGTTAGATCCGTCTTGAGATTTGCACTTTTTCCACCATTCCAAAACCAAATTGGAGTAGTGGATATCAAGATAGGTTTAATCTAGTGTTGGAAAAGTAGGCCTACATGGATTATGATGTGTTCCAAAAAGCTTATTTATACAAAATCCCGTCGTGGAAAGATAACGTTACTAACATCAAAACAAATAGTCGTGACGTCTGCAGTAATACTAGCAATGCTGATTAAAAAAACAGAAGCAGGACAGACATTAAATCTTCTGACATGAGTTTGTATCGACTTTATAACCTCATTGGCAAGAATTAAAGGTAAACCAAACCATGTGATAAACACATGCAGCCAATCAAGTAATAGAAATAAACTAATTGACCTCGAAAGATCAATGGAAGCATATCGGCCTGGAAGAAAATCTAGCAGAAGAGAAATAGCTTTCCAACTAATGTATAACGCACTATGTTGGAATCAGGCCCCTAAAAACATATAACCAGAAGAACAATATAAAACCTACATCCACCACAGAAATGGAAATCAGTAAATATCTTCATGGAAAAGTTTGCATCACTAACCCAAGTGTGTAAGTGTAAGCGAAAGTTTCTCACACAACCAATTATTTTAAATGAAATGTCTAGCGCTGTTAAAATAGACAAGTGAACAAAGACAGTCAGCTACGATCGCTAAATGCGCTTCAAACTCACGACGGTGTGTTTAAATTTGAAGGGCGACTACGAAACTCGCTGATACTAGAACGCACCTCACATAACGCTATATATATATATATATATATATATATATATATATATATACACAAGTGAACAAAGACAGTGAGCCACGATCGCTAAATCCGTTTCAAACTCAAGATAGTATGTTTAAATTTGGAGGGCGACTACGAAACTCGCTGATACACTACTAAAACGCAAGTCACAACGCTACATGAGGTATATATACAGGGTGTCTGTAAAAGGTATTTACAACAGCCTGCCACATATTCTTTAGGCCAAAAGAAGGCGCTTTAAGTAAACATACATCAGTACAAAGTTGCTTAATTTGGGCGCTATACGGCCCTGAAGTTACAATTTTAAAATCGTTTTTTTATTATAAATTTCAAACGGCTTATGCGATTTTGCTTAAATTTGGTACGTTTACATAGCTTCATGAGCCAGAAAAACCTATATGAAAATGATGATTACCATCAATCCATAGGCGTAGAAGTTGGGTTTATTAACAATTACACATTTCAAATTTCTACGCCACTGGAAGAAAAGGGGTTTAAGTACAAAATTTAGATTACGTAATTTATGTACTACAAAAAAGATACTCTTGATAAGACTCGATAACTCTCATGGTTTTCGCGAAATTTGAATTTTAATAATTCCCAGTGAGTATTACAAAAAAAATTAATTTTCTAAAAAATTATTTAAAATTGTACCAGATCTTCTTTACATAATGCGTGACGTAGATAAAAATAAGATTAGTTTACAAACGTGTTTATGAGTTTCGGCGCATTTTAATGCGTTTTCTGTAATTAGCCACGTTTTTGGTCGTAAGGTATTTTTAAGGTATGTAGGTACATATTATCTTGTCTTTATACGTACGACCAATTGCTATTGTTAGTTTCCATAGTTTCATCAAATAAAACTAGTGTCACAGTTTAAAACACCTAAAGTCTTATTAAAGTGCAAAAGTTTCTTATCTGCTTTAAAGATAAAACTTAATTGTGCGTGATTTATCATGGCCGAACAATACACCAATGCAGAATATACCGATATGTTATTGTTATATGGATATTGTCAAGGAAATGGTCGAGAGTGTGTTAGGGTGTACTCTGAAAGGTTTCCAAATCGTCGTATACCAAGCAATCCAACATTTGCTGCCGTATAGGTTGTGTTAATCAAACATTTCCATAAAAATAAACCACTCAGTACCATGAACGTAATTTAGTACTACGTAAATAATAACGCTGTAAAGAAGGAATGAAATCACATATGTTACAGCCAATAACGAAATGATACGATCAAATTCATTAATACTATTCATATATTACGCTAACAATTTAATAAAATAATGAGAGTATCGGTACAGTTATCGTAAAATCACAAACAAATAAATCTACTTTCGGAAGGAAGTAAGCGGAATCTTTAATACGTTAAGTTCTTATTCTTAATTCGGGATGACTGTTGCAAGGTTCAAATTCCCAAAATCATCTATCTTAATTACCTTAATTTTAGTTAACACCTTAAAACTATAATACTGACATAGAAAATATAAAGTTAACAAATGTTCGTAATGACAATTTTCGTATACAGTAATAATAATAATAATAATAATAATAATAATAATAATAATAAAAATAACTCAATATGTAATATTACGATAAACGGTTGAATATACTTTTGTAAAATTATCTTAACCGCCTGAAAGGTGTCTATGCAATACTATACACAAAAGAAAGCGTATTCATCCGCGTAAATAAATACTATAAAAACTTCATTAAAAGCACCAAAAATAAACACAGAAAATTAACTACCTTAATTCGCACAAAATGATCACTCTAAGTTATCATAGCGGTAATGGCAATACTCGTGCCTGATACGGCCTTGCAGTACGGCAACTTTACTGTCGTCAAATTCCAACCATACGACTATTTTCAAATTATATTAATACGGATTTAGTAGCAAAAATGTTTAAGCCAAAACCAGGTGATTAATAACTTTTTCATCTGGTTAAATATACACAAACATTAATTTATTTACAAAACGTTTTTTGTCTTTTACGAGTATGTACACAAAATTTATTATCCCGATATTTATATTTACAGCAACCTTTTATCTGCCTGAACAGTTGTGGATGCGGATGTAATTTCTCGATGTACAATTCAATTTTCCAAACTCTACGATATCAGAATCCGCTAAGCGCAATTTTATTCCAAAATTGATGAAAACACTAAAATAAAAACTAATGTTCTTCAATGGACACGAATATGCCACTTCTGATCAACTAAAAACAACACAAAGAAGGTCCCTGGGATGATTGAATTCTTTTTAAAAACCACACAAAGTGAACGTAAAAATTCCCTCACGATAGCATCAAATTCAGCTTCTAAAACGTATGTAAATTCTGTGCGCCGTAGGCTAACATCACGCGCTCAGCGTTCGACCTCTCTCCTTAACAGCCTAACTTTAACTAACTAAAAGAAACACCCCCCTACAATCACGTCAACTTTTTAATCGTCACATAAAAATCTTCCAAACCTACACTGCATAATAGACATGCCCCAGGAAAAACACAGACTTGCTACCTAGAAATTAGATACACATATCCTGTTTTTCAATAAGAGACCTTGTTACTTAAATACATTTTTTATAACTGTCCAACAAACAACTCAATGCATAAATGAACTGACAAATTAAAAAAAATGCAGAACTATACAAACGCGACTGAAGCTTTTCGTTACCAACAACGATAACATAAACAAATTTATACCCACCCATATTATGTGTCTTAACAACTCTCTTCATCCTAAAAGAAATTTAATTTGAATTTAAGTCGAGGCTACGATAACAAACTTTAAAATAAAAATTCCGGGTAACAACGTTCTAATTTAAGATTCTACACATACTATTTTAAATATTCTAATATTCGAAAAAATCTACAACAAATTTTATCCACACGTGACACAGATTACACTTAAACGCTAAAGTAGATACATTCAACAGTAACACAGAATGTAGGATCGTTAAGCGGCAACAAAGTGAAATTTAAAATTTATAAAACAGCATAATGGTAAAGATTCTATCACTAAAGCAAGGCATATAAGAAAAAATGTAATATAAGACTTTTACAACTCTCGTAATAATGAAGTTAAAATAGAAAAGCAACACTGCTAAAAGCAAATTTAAAAGTAAGAGTAACTAGTAGCCTTCCCTACCACTACAAGATTTCACCGGAAAACTGAAGTTTCTAAACA
The DNA here is from genome assembly GCA_036346205.1 of Vesta saturnalis. Lineage (NCBI taxonomy): Eukaryota > Metazoa > Arthropoda > Insecta > Coleoptera > Lampyridae > Vesta > Vesta saturnalis. Next base: position 51,073 of record JARFJB010001166.1, on the reverse strand, counting down.
CATCATGCTTAACGTCAATTAAACTCCGAGACGTCTTCGAGAGACCGGTCGCTTTGCTCCTGCAACCGCTGATTATGGAAGGAAGCGTTTTGCAAGGGTTCCTGAAGTTGAAGAAGAAATTTTAGAACGTGTTGGAAAGATCCAGAACTAAGCACCAGACAAATAGGTAGGGAACTAGAAGTAGGTAAAATGTCGTTCACGCAGTAATTAAAGAACAGTTGCTGTATCCATTCCATAAGATGGCAGTTCAAGATCTCTAGTCCATGATACAGACATGCGCCTGGGTTTTTGCCGGTTTGTTAATAGGCAAAGAGAAAGAGATTTAAACTTTGGCAATAATATTTTCTTTACTGATAAAGCGTGTTTCACAAGAAGAGGGGTAACAAATTTTCATAATGAACACGTTTATGCGGTTGAAAATCCGCATGCAATCCAGGTATAACATTTTCAACATGAATTTAAAATTAATGTGTGGGCTGGAATAATTGCTAATTTTATTGTTGGTCCTGCCCTTCTTCCTCAAAGATTAACGGGAGACATGTATTTGCAATATCGACAGAATACGTTGCCAGATTTGGTAGAAGATTTACCTTTACAACTTCGGAGAGATATGTGGTTTATGCACTATGGTGCCCCACCACATTTTTCATTAAATGTTCGAAACTACTTCAATCAACAGTACCCAAACAAATGGATAGGTAGAGGTAATGACGCCCCTGTAAATTGGCCACCTCGTTCTCTAGACATAACCCCAATGGATTATTTTTTCTGGGGGTCCATGGTATACATGTAGATAATGAAGAACAACAGTGGCAACGTATTCAACAGGCAACAAATAATCTCAGAGGTGATGAAGAAGTTATACAAAGAGTACAATTCAATTTTCTTTGTCGTATAAATCTTTGTATGCGTGTAAATGGTGGACACTTTGAACAGTTTTTATAACATCTTTATTGGTTTTATTCATGTTTTCTTAAATTAATTTTTTTTGTAATACTTACTGGGAACTATTAAAACTAAAATTTCGCGAAAACCATGAGAGTTATCGAGTGTTATCAAGAGTACCTTTTTTGTAGTACATAAGTTACGTAATCTAAATTTTAAACCCCTTTTCTTCCAGTGGCGTAGAAGTTTGAAATGTGTAATTACTAAAAAACCCAAGTTCTACACCTATGGATTGATGGTAATCATAACTTTGGTATGGGCTTTTCTCCCTTATGAAACTATGCCAACGTACCAAATTTAAGCAAAATCGCATAAGACGTTTGAAATTTATAATAAAAAAACGATTTTAAAATTAACTCCAGGACCGTATAGCGCCCAATCTAAGCAACTTTGTACTGTTAGGTATTTTATAAAAATGTTCTATTGGTCTAAATTTATGTATTGGTGTTCTGTTGTAATAGACCTTTATTGACGTCCTTCTGTTTATAGATATATATATATATTATATATATATATATATATATATATATATATATATATATATATATAACTCCGCTTAAATTCAGGGGACCAATAGAATGACACAAAAAAATCGATGGAGTGATTTTTCGTTTTTTAGATATTTGAAAAAATTTTAATTCTTGACATTTTTATTTTATTCTTTCTGGTGTTATAAATGCTAGAGTAAAAATAGAAACACTTCTTCATGGCAACTTGTTGCGGGATTTAACATGGCATAGTCAGTTTTTCAATCGGACGTTTCCCATTTTTATAGCCACCATAAACTTATTTTTTTTAAATACGGTCCTGATATTTTAAAAACTGATTTTGAAAGGTTTTTTTATTACACATTTAGCAATGTATCACATTTGATGGTCTGGTCGCGTTTTGAACCTTCTATGGACCATTATCACGAAATTTTTGAATGCAGACCTGCGTTTTCCAGAAGTTGATGCAGTAACTTTCCCGTATGATTATTACACACACCATAATAATGTTTCTTAATATTAGAAGTTAATATCAACAAACAAATTGACGGTAAAAGGAAATTTCTTTTATGTTTAGTGTAAATTAAAGTAATAATGACTTACTTATAAGTCATATAATAGTTGTTCAAACAGTTCTCCATTATTTTCCAAACACAAATAACACCATCTTACAGTTGAAATCAAAACGTTGCGAAGCATTTGAGGCGTAATACTTTCAAATGCTTCGAGAATTAAGTTCCGCAATTGATTGTCATATCTCCAGTGAAAAAGTCATGAGATGTTATGTCGGGGGATTGCACTGGCCATCTTACTCTCGAATATGTTCCAAACCACCTTTCTGGAAACTTTATCGATAAATATTTTTGGACGGCTCTGGAATTAAGTGTCGGAGCACCGTCTTGTAAAAACCAATAATCTTCAATATCAGTTTGAGGTAAATCAACTAAAACTGCTTCTAGTTCATTTTCTAATAAATTTTGGTAGCGTTCAGAATTTAAAGATCTGTTCGTCTATTGTTCGCATTTCGAATATTGTAGCCCACATATTAAAACCGAAACGGAGTTGGTATCTGCGCACTTTATAATCTTTAGGATTTTCGTTCAGCCAATACTGAGAATTGCTTCTGTTGAAAATTCCATTATTGGTCAAACGATTTTATATGGAAATTGCTCATTATCTGCACATTGTCTAGTATACCATTCACAGAACTCTCTGCGCTTCACTCAATCCCCCGGTCCCTCACAAATGATTTACGGCAATTTACAGGCTTATTAATTCACCAGGTTCTCTTAAATTGACTGACAAGTTCCTAAATGAGGTTTTATGAGGCTGCTGTTTCTTTAGATATTTGTTTAAATACATGCGTTCCGCTTCGTTGGAACTTCGTTGACATAGTATGTAACTCGATACCATATCATATTTCTCTACATTTGAAAATTCCGCCATACTTTTAATAAGCTACCACAAATTAACTAAATCAGAGTTAAATACTAGTACCAGCTAAATACAAAATTGTACAAAACCAAATAATGACAGATAATGAATCGCCGTCTATTTATTTTTTTCAAAGCCGCCTGCTTTTATTTATTCTTTTTTAGAACGTCACATCATTGTTATGATGTCGCAGATAGAACTGTAAGGTATTATTTTTCTTTGGAGATTCATGATAACTCTATCAGCTTGGAAAAATTTTTTTTTTGGAAATTGTACATAAGTGTTTCACCAGTGTTTGATAATGGTCATTTAAATAGGTAACTTTAATATTAATTTTACAAGCATTTAGTTTTTTATGTTAAGTTGCACAATTAAAAATATTTTAGTTTAGTACTTTTCATTATTTTATAAAATATTAGACACAAAGGAAAGTTAACTAAATAAACTTTTTTGAAAATGCAGATCTGTCTTCAACAAATTTCGCGATGATGGTTCATAAAAGGTTCAAAACGCGATCAGACCATCAAATGTGATACATTGCTGAATTTCCAATAAAAAACCTTTCAAAATCAGGACCATATTTAAAAGAATAAGAAACGTGCAATTGAAAAACTGACCATGTCATGTTAAAGCCTATAACAAGTTGACAAGAAGTATTTGTATTTTTGGTCGAGCATTTATAACGCCAGAAAAACATAAAATAGAAATTTTAAAAATTAAAATATCTCAAAAACAAAAAATTACACCATCGATTTCTTTGTGTCATTTTATTGGTCCCCTAGTTACACAACTTTTAACCGGAGTTGTATCTATTTCCATTTTCGAGATCCCCATAGTGAGAATTCTTATCTTGGTCACAGTGTATATAAAAAAAAAATATTCAAATTGAACCTCAATTACGAAACATTAATGGTCAATAGCAGAGCAATTACAAATTAACATTCCCAGCACATTTAATCTATGCGATACAAAGGTATTGCTAAGCAATCAAATTAATTTAACTCAAGAGCACTAAAAGGAATTAATAAATTTAACCCAAAAAATTCAGATCCACCTGGTATAGAACATTAGGTAGAAAATTATTTTATAGGCATAGTCATGTAGCAGTACAGGGTGGCCAACGGCTTAGCCGCTTCGAAGATACAGGGGGTTATTTAAGGAAACCTTTAAATACCCCCCACCACTTTATTTTTAGACATACGTCAAAAAGTGCCAAACAAAAAAGTTCAGATTATCCTCCACTTTAAAGATCAGTTATTTTTTTATTAGGTTAATATAGCAGAATTCACAGAAACATCACTTTTTTAGATTCAAGATTGCAGTTACGCCCCCTAGCGGCCATTTCAGAAACTTGAAAATATTTTCCAGGTTTTTGTATTGGCCGTTTTAGTAATGACTTTTTTTTGCGCAAGCCTCTACGATGGATAGTTTCCCAGATACAGTTCCTCGCATTCTTAGTTGGCCACCCTGTACATTTATTCCAGTTGAACAGTGAATATACAATCGTTGAATAGATCGGTATTAAAACCTGAGTAAGACAAAATCTTGTTTAATTACCCAGCAGTAACGATTGAATGCAAATGCTCCCCTTTGAAATAATTCTAAAGTACATCAATTTATTGCATTTACGTATCAAAACACTAGTTAGGAAAGTTCATTTATAAGTAAGCTCCATTTAGTACCAAAAAAAGCTTTATATAATCACCAAAGTGGTTCAATCATAAGCATTGGTTAAGTACAGTTTAGGTGCGTTTCACACTCAGCGCATAACTCAAGGACAGCGCAATTAGCTGTAGGTGAATAAACCATAACACATGTTGCAAGCTTCAGCAACTATTGTAAAACCAATGTAAAGATTCTGAGAGTAAACAGCTGGTGTTCTGGTTTACCTTATATGAATGATTCAGATGTTAACCTCTGTTCGCAAGGTTCAAAATTTTAAATTAGATTGAAATGCAATAAAATACAAGTACTCGCGATCACAGGTGGATAAGATCACAATTTCAGTATACATACAATTGAATCACAGCCAATGTGGGTATCCTTATTACTAAAGTACTATCCAATACATAAGTAGTGTGTACCGCCCTTAAAGAATATTATTAAAAAATATTCTTAATAGTAATTCCAAGTGTTCGACACCACTCAAGTTATTCTTATCTTGAATCAACACTAAAAAACAAATAGAGATATGTACAAAATATCTGAAGAACAAAGTCTACCTCGATCATATGCGTATAAAATCCAGCTGAGCTGTAGAAAGGTCTTAAACAATAATATTAAAGAACGCAGGGCCTTTCGCAAAAATGAGTGGAAAATGTAAAATCCAGTTTTCACCGTTTGAAAATAAACATCTTTCTTCTACTTTATCATATTGTATCGAGGTGTCAGTCACAATAGAGAAAATCCAAATGCGAAAAAAAAGAGCGGAAATGTTTTTCAGTTTCAAGATGTCAACTGTTCCCGCTTTCTTGAAGACTTACGAGGACACCAAGTTGTCCTTCTGTAGGTGTATTAAACCAACACCTAAATTATATAAACAATTGCTTGCGATGTAACAATTTTTGAATGAAATTACAATTAAAATAAATTACTGAATGGTGGAGTTTATTTAAGCATGTAAGGTAAATGCACAACAATGTCCACAAAGTAGAAAAGAGGATTAAAAAGTTAGTAATAACTCAATTTAACACGTTACAACTAACTCTCATTTTCATAGGTAAACGCTTCACTTGATAATGCTGTAAATGATCTTCACATCGGCGCGAAATACACTCAATTGCCTTAATGAAATGAATAGATATATGCCTTAAATCTTCAAATGCTGCCCTGGTTGAATTGATCAATTGTTCGTATGTTTCGTGGCGAGTATGATATATTTTATTTTTTAAAATCCCCACAAAAAGAAATCCAGTATTGAAAGATCTGGAGATCTTGCTGGCCACTGAATAGGTCCGTTATTGCCAATCCATTGATTGTTAAAGTTTCGGTTTAAGTAATCTCGGACTAAAACAGTATTATGACAAGGCGCATCATCTTGTTGAAAATAAACATTTACCCTTGTAACGAGCCAGAATTTGGGTAAGATAAATTAATTATTATTTTAATAAAAATTATTAAGATAATATTTAAGTAATAATCCATTTCATTCCAGTTCTAAATAATCAGCACTTTTGCGTGCGCACCGGTACCCCCCTTTCACGAAGTGCAGAAACGTTGCGACATTTCCTACCAAAAACCCCACTCATTCGCAAGGTTTATAAGAGAAATTTTCGCACTTTTAACTTACTTCTATTTGTGGAACGCTTCTCTGCAAATACTCGCCTGCTTTTCCGTTTGTAATTTATTACACCTGAAATTATCTATTCGAGAACATAACCGCCTGACCGCTCTTAAAGCAATTTCCAGAAACGGCAATTTACCAATTCCATCCTGAACCCTCTGTATAAAGTTCTATATATTCACAGTGTCCGTTATAACTTTGAATAAATAGGATCCCTAAGATTCGTTAATTTAGACTATTGAGCCCGCTGGCTTGACTATTAACGATATCATAAACAAATCCCATCCTGAACCCCCCTGTATAATAGTTCTATATATACACAGTGTCCGTTATAACTTTGAATAAATAGGATCTCTAAGATTCGTTAATTTAGACTATTGAGCCCATTGCCTTGGCTATTAACGAAATTATAAACGAACAACCAATATGTCCTGAACCTCCTGTATATAATTCTATATATTTGAAGCGTCCGTTACAACTTTGAATAAACAGAATCTCTAGAATTTGTTGATTTAGCTCGAGCTCCCTGCTTGGCTATCAACACTTATAATTTACTCCCCCTGTATATCACAAAAATACACCTGAATATCAAATCCAAATTGTTACCGAAAAACCCAACCTGAATTGTGTAAAATATTATATTTATACAACTAAAAGTAAATTTTACGTTTTACTTCAAAAGTAAAAGAATTTCTATTTCACAATAAGAAATCCATTACATTAATTAGAATAAAGCAATTTATTTTGCTTTAACAATTAAAACTTTAAGATAAATATTCTTAAAGAAAATAAAAGGGGAAATCCCAATCTCGCAAATAAGTATTCACATTCGTTTAAGTGTAAAGAATCATCCTCTTTATACCAATAAAACGAAGGTCGCGTTACCTTTTAGTAGTGAATGAACTCTTATCAAATTTTCAACAACACATGTTTGAAAATACCCCTGTATCATATGAAACATTACAAAGCGTAAATTACGAATTCTAAACGTTGAATAACCCCTTGTAGATATTTTGATTGTATATATAAATTATAATAATTAGAAGTAATCTTTTCCTTAGTCCGTTGTGTACAAGCCACCACAAATTAAACAGAACAATTACCCCGTGGTATAAACCGACTTTTTATTAACACAAATCGTGTAAATACCAAAGCCCCGTGTAGGGCCTGCTTCTGTAACTTGTTCTGTATTTCAAAACGTTATTGAATAAAATATCAGTAATATAAAGACCAGTCCCTGATATAAATTTGAATGACGCTTTAACCTCACTTCAAAAACATTGTCTTAAACATACAATATAATAAACCAGAATAAACTTACCTGGCAAAAACACAGTAATCCTCCTTGGAATTGTACACACACCCTTGTATTATTTTCACCAGAACACATTATAAATTGGTTTACAAAGAAACAAAAACCACCATTATTTTAATACTGTTTTGAACACTGTGATTATAACGCGTTTGATTTACAGAAAATTTCCAGACCGACCACCGATTCACAGGCGACACCTGTGCCTAATTTATACGACGAGGAATTTTACCACCTACAGCGTCGACGACGCCAGGCTCACGTTGATGTACGGTGGGCTGCCCACAGACCAGGCGCTGAACCAGAATTATAAATTTATTTTCGTTTTCCATTAGTGTTTAGTTGAGAACTTTTATTTATTTTACCAAAATACCATTTTTATTTATTACTATTATTTATTATTATAATTAAGAAGTTTGTTTTAAATATATGTATTAAACCTGGGTATGAAGAATTTGCAAATAGTTATATAAGTCTAAAAACCCACGTCCCAATTCCTGACTAGTCGAGGTTAACACAAAATCCACATAGTGGTAATTAGTAAGACTATTCCTAAAAGAAACCTGGTATCCAAAAAGGATCCTTACACCCTCTGCGCTAATGGAATTTCATCTAGCAGTTGTGGAAGACAAATGTTTAATATTTCCTTATACCTCTCGCCGTTAAGGCCGTTAAAAATGTGGTAAACAAATCTACCCCCCAAAATAAAGCATGATACATTAAAACCAAATCTACCTTGATTTTAGCGTGCTAATGTTACAAAATTGTTATTTTTTGACCAATATCGATTGTTGTTGCGATTAAAAATTCCTGCACTCGTAATATGACTCTCATCGGACCAAATGATATTGCGCCCAAAATTCCTATTTTGTCCAATCTGTTCTAAATACTAATTACAAAAAATAATTCGCCGTTCTAAGTCACCATCATTAAGGTGCTGAATTGCTCTTTTTTTTACGGAGTATAATTATATTTTTTTAAGATTTTTTGTACTCTTGATTTAGATACGCCAACTTCTGTTTCTATTTGTCGGCAGGAAGTATTAGGATTTTCTTCAACTCTTGCTAAAACAGTTATTTCGTCGTCTTGTTGGTTCATTTTTGCATAATTTTTGATCCTAGGCTTCTCAAAAGATCCATAAGTTAATAGATGTTCTTTTAATCTGGCGAATATATTCTTGTTGGGATGTCTTCGTTCAGGGAATCTTCAATAAAGGAGCTTTATTATTTTGCGTTTTTATAAATACTAGCATTATTAAAGTATTAAATACACAACCTACCTATTAAAATATGCCTCTGCAGCTTGGTCTGCGTTAAAATTTGCTACATGTTTAACCAGCATGTAAACATTTTTTTGAAAGTGCACTCGACTAGCCTCAGGCGTACGGTCGTGTGACCGCAGAGCACTTGGATGCGTGGGGTTTTGGAGGTTTGCTACAAGGTTGTTGATGTGGTTAGATAGCCACTAAAGGATAGGCGCCACAGGTTTTAGTCAGGAAAGGGGAGAAAAGGAAAGAAAAAGGAAAAAGAGGAGTAGAGTAGGGGCAGGCCCTGTAAAACCTGAAACAGATAGTGTTCCAAAAAAAAGGAAACAATTTAAAAGAGAGACAAACTTTTACCCGAACAACCAAACAGTAACCGTTTATTTAATTTAATTTAAACTCACATTAATACTTGTCGAATAAATATCGAACGTAAACAATAATGATACTATGCTAGTTTTCCCCCAAAGTATTCATAACAATCTTAACTAACAAAATAATTATAATTCAGCCCTGACGATGGCAAGTGGTGAGCCGTCGCAGATGCCCACAAAGAAAAAAAACTAAATGTATTTAGTTCGTTAATCGAACCCTAAACGTAAAAGAAAAGTTTCGTTAATTGTGCCGCTCCCGACGGTTGTAAGTACTTACAAATCGCAGCCGAAAGGGCGAAAGTAACCCATAAAGTGCGATCTAAAATAGATCCACAATGAAAATAGTAGTGCTTAATTTTGAAACGGCTTGCCTACGTTTCACAAAATAGAATTTAAATCTCCAATGATTTTGATTTCGGTTTCTTGAATTTTATTAAAACCCTTAAGAAATGGTATTAAATAGAAATATCGGGATAGTCTGTTCAGTGCAAGGCATAGAATTGCAGCAAGACATTCAATAGTACAGAAATTTTTATTACAGCAAAACCTGCTCTGCACAAAATTATCCGTAATGACAATTAATTAATATTAATGAAAGACAAAGTACAGAAAAGTTACAGAAATTCTAAATTTGAATATAAATATATATACAGTTTCAAACAATGACTGTAATTCATACGACCTCGATACCTGTTCCACCCTGTATATAATGTATTTTAAAAACAGGAGCTTCAACGCGCAACTACCGTGTGAAGGTAGTGAACTAAGTAGGTCAACGTCCCAGTGAATAATAGGTGTGGTTTTTTTTTCTTCTTTTTGTATGCAGAAAGAAATTACAAATTGAACAAATCAAACTCTAAATTATTCAACCACTTTAGCCTCCAGTAAAAGCATGTTATTATAAATGATAAATTTTTGTTACACGTAAGTACATAAGGTTAAATACCGAATGTAACTTAACTCTGTTGTACTGATTTTAGCAATACACTGTTCATTACACAAATCCTGTGCATATTGAATAATAAAGAATTCTGACCTTTGATGAAGAATTACCAAACTGTAAATGCCCTTCGTGTTTCGAAGGTGGTAGTTACTTTGTGGAACCAAGACAGCTAATCAGTAGCTAAGAGCCAGCATTCCAGTAGGAATAGGTACGGAGGTGATCGGTAGTGGATTCCAATTTGCTAGTTATGTATATAAATAAAGAATAGCTGTTTATTTCGCCGGTATCAAGGCGCTGAAAGTGATACAAGTAAGTACGTTACTAATTACCTTATACAAGCATACCTCTTTTAGATGTTTAGAGCCGATAGCGATGATTTCGTTTCAACAGACCTATGTTATAAATTTAATTAATCGTGCGAAAGTGCCTAAATGAAAGAATCGATTTACTAAAAGTTGTCGAACATGTGTTAAACTTACCCGAGGATATGAAGATTGAGAATTTCAATAAGATCCGCTTGTAAAGCGTCAGTAAGGTTTTATACCAAAAACCATTACCTTATATGAAAAATTTTCCAAAGAAACGATGCTTAAACATCTTATAAACGGAAGGAAAAATTTTTCTTGAAGATCAATCTCCCCATCGGAAAATGGCGTCTTAAGTAAAAGAAAGATCAGGAACAATGCCCTAACAAAAGCAATATTGCAAACCTGTCAAAACTATTCAAACTAGATAAGAATGTTAAAACCAAATTTTGATAAATAAATTTTACAGATATCCCATTGTTGTCTTTTCAAAACAAGATTCCTTTTCAAACTTTATTAAATGACCCTAAATCTTCGAGATGGCGCAACTTATATCTATAAAGGAATAAAAAGATGTGTACGTTAAATAAATTAGTTTAACTGTAGAGGTGCGAAAAATAATTTTTTAGGTACGAAATTAAAACATTCCACCAACGAATAAGGAAATATTAATATTTAGATGTAACTAATTAGTTCATTAGTTCAATCATTAAATAAAGTAAAGGAAGTTATCGAAAATACACGTTATTCACGATAAACACGTAACAAATTACACTGATAGTACATGCCAATCATATCTAACTTTCCAAAATTTTTATACTTCGTAGTATTGACAGCCATCACAAAAAAGTTATTAACTTGAATAATTAATTATTTAAGCAAAGTTTTGAAACAATAAATCTAATCACATTTACGTTTCCACCATTTATTTATATGAAACAACTGCGTGAAATGTCAAATAACTAGCAACGAATGCGTGCAGTAAACAAAGGTTCATAGATGACTTGATCAAGAGGTATTTTGCAAAAAATCGTTTATAATTTTCTTATTTACCGAGATAAATATATGAAACTATATATTTTCAGAAAGCTAAAAGAAATCTCTAATTAATGGAGTCATAGCCAACTATGGTTACCATTAAAAAAAATGCAATTTTGGTCTGTAACTCGGAAACAAATTAAGTTATAAAAAAATCGAGTACGCCACTAAATTGCACATAAAAAAGGCACAAAAGATGTTTTTACCAAAATTTTAAATATTCACAAACAAAAAAGTTACGGGATTTTAAAGAAAACGGCATAAAACGAAAAACACCCTATATTTCCCAAACGAGTCGAGATATTGAAAGGTTCTTTAGATTATTAAATTTGTTTTACTTTCACATATTTTATGAATTGTCCCATCTTCTTCAATATTTGTTTTTTTAATTTTATTTAGAAGTGTATCATTAACTAGCTCGTTTTATCGAATACACTAAATTTTTCTGTTTTTCAGTATTGTTAAATTTCCGTAAGTATTTTACTTGCTATAAACTCATGTGATCAATTAGTATAAATGTGATTTCACTCAAAATTTAGTTACTCGCCAAATGCAGATATCGAAATTTAGTTTATCTAGGAAACTTAAACTATCACTCTTGTTTTACTTCTAGCCAACAGCACAAGTAGTGCCCGCATTAATTCAAGACCCTTATTGTATCTTAGCACGTGTTACACCTATTGCTTTAGCAACGCGATAGTAAATCCTCAATGGATCAAGTTATCAGACGAAAAATCAACAGTAAAGGAGTGTGGCTCGTGACTAAAATTAACGCATTATAATCCTTTAATCCAAACTAAGCAAGAATATATATTAAAATTCAACACGTTAACTAATACCGTAGATGAGTTTTTGCTTCGTATATATTTTTGAAAAGAGAAAACAAATTATACCATCTTGAATAGAAAAATAAATTGAAAAGAAGATTTCAAGTGAATTTCCTATATCATTAAAAAGCTCAATAAAGTTAGATAGGTCTAAAGAAACTTGCAGTAAAGGGTCAATAACAATCCTGTGAAGTTAGTGAAGTGTGTAAAACTGAACTGGACCCAAAAGACACTTTCGGTATGATCTGCGAAAGTCTGGTTTACGATTTTCCTTCGATATTTAGATTACTGTCAGCATATATTCTAAAATGTTAACATATTTTATGTTGAAAGATATAAATTTATAGCTACATTTTTACTAAATCCCTGTGGAAAATATTGAAATTGCTTATATATGAAAGGTTATCCTTGCAAAATGTTATGATTTCAGTTTTCTACAATGCAACGTTTACATTAGGGATAATCTAAATAGATTTCAAAATTTTCCAAGTCCGATTAACTAGGTGTAAGTAAATAAAACACAAAGTCATCGCAAAGCTAAGTGAAAGAATAGTAATAAAAGATAATTATTTGGTTAAATTTTGTCTAACCCTCTAGTAGGCACTTAAATCCTTGCACGTCCACACTCTGATTTAACGTTTTCACGTTAAACCTCTGTATTATGTACATAAAATCAATAAATCAAAGCTGAGTGAGATCCCTGTTTAAAATTCCCATCATTTTTTTTTGTACACGTGCACGTAATTTGTTAATTTCTATAATACGTGTACGTATTTAGACATAATCCAGAAATAAAAGATGTACGTTAATTCCGATGCTGCACTGTAGGCATACCGCAATGAAGTTAAGGGGAAATGCGGAAAGCGGAAGTGAGACCGGAACTGGATTATAGAACGCTTTCGCTAGCCCTTAAATGGTAGGATTTAGTGATAAGACAAATGTGTTTCAAACGTACACTTAGAGATTTTTCTTAACCAGATGTTGATGTACATTTATCATCTTGAACATGCAATCCTTGCTAGAAAAACGTGAGTAAATATATTTATCACGCAAAGGGTGGGTAAAAACCCACCTGACGTATATTAGTATACAGCAAAATCTTTTCATAAATAACTGAATTTATCGTGAAACCCAGTTACACTGCCATTTTCAGCTTCGTAATCCCTTAAATCACAGACAATAATGATAAAAAGTCATTAATGGACGAAACTCAAGCTGAACACGCGTTTTTAAATTTATTACTTCATATTTCTGATCTCACATACTTTTTGGATTTTATGTAGTTTCTGTGAAAGCTGAAACGGCTTCAGAGACTATATGTGCGTGTGGTTATTTTTTGTTCTGCAAGTAAATGTACCGTAAATATCAGAGATGACTTATTTTAGGGTAGTTTTCACCGTGAAAAAACTTGAAAATGGGGTGTTAAGGACTAAGAGACGCTTTTCTGCATTTGTTAATATTTTTTTTATACAAACTAACCACATTTATCTTTTCGGAAAAGGGGAAATGTAAATGCTTAAACAAGATCACGAAGCTTTCATTACTATATAAATATGCGAATGGGACAAGTATATTTGAAATTTTATTTTAGAGGAAAATTAAATTTGTTTTTAAATGTACATTCTTTACAAAATTATTTAAATTTTTTTGTATACTTGTCCACATAATCTTTATATATGTTACCATTTTTGAGATTCTAATTTAGGTTGCTTTGAATAGAAATATTTCTATATTGTGAAAAAAAAATCATGTCTGTGTGTGTGCGTCCGTACGTGCATGCGTGCGTGAGTGCATGTGTGTGTGCAGCGGAGAAGGGGGGTTTATTAGGCTAGTTTTTGGTTTTTATCAAATATTTCTAAAATAACTGCATTTTTCAAAGATATAAAAATACTTGGATAGTGACATACAGATTAATTATATTCTATGCAATGTTTTGATATGACGCGTAATTTACCGTCAAAAAAATCCTAAGGTAGAATTTAAGTGTTAGTTCAAGTTTTTTCATTATCTGAATAACGATTAATTTTATAAGAAAAAGTGTAGACGTATTTTTTAAAGAAAATTTAATTTTGCATAAATTTTCTTTATATAGCTTTTTAATGTAAAACGAAATAAATGTGAAAATTAATTAAATATGATTGATGATGCCAAAGCTGTATTATCGACATTTTTATAGAAGCGGGCTTTGAAATTTTTTTACGTTAACATGTATTTATGTCTATGAATTTCCATCTGACATGAAGTTTTAAACGTCATTCTGACATAGATTACAGTTTTGGTTTTACAATGTTACCTGTTTTTGTATGAACGTATAAAAAAAAGGTTGCATATCCTAAAAAAATTGAAATTAAAATTATTTCATTTGTTTTAATTTAAGTTAGCATCTAGATGTCTATTAACCTCTGTATGTCATGAAGTTTGAAACGTCTATTTGAAATGGATTACTGTTTTAGCATTTTCAATGTTGACTAGTTTTTATAAAAAAATGTTGCATAGTTATCCCAAACAATTTTTTTATTAAAGTCATTTCATTTCTTTTAATTTTCATTCTGTAGGTTGGAAGGTCGTGTGGTGTTTCACACCAGATATTTTAGTATGTTGTTAATACCTTAACTTAACCATCACGGCGTTACCTTGCGGGGTAGGTAAAACAACCTCACTTCCATACAGTGCTGACGAGACGCACATGCCATTATATATTACACATTTCGCAGCTAGGCTCATGCTTTCGTTTCTGATTATGGTCCACATACTTCCAACCACTTTCCTTCCAGCATTGACCCTTCATCCAATCTCGCCATCCATTGTACCATCTGTAGTAAACATTCCACCCAGATACGCCAACTCGTCTACTTACCTCACAATTTCATCTTGCAGAGCAAATACTCTACTCTCCTTTATACCTTCACGATTAAACATCAAAATCTTAGTTGTGTTCACGTTTAACTTTAGATCCATGATCTCACAGACTGTATTAAACTGCCTGAGAGCAGTTTGTAGTTCATCCGCACTGTTACTTAATAAGACTGTGTCATATGCATACACCAAAACTAGTTCATTTACGTTACTAACCATTTGTACCGGTATATGCTTGCCTAACACATTTATTCATGTATACATTGAACAACAACGGTGACATGACACAGCTTTGTCGCACTCCATGCTCAGTATTAAGCTATTTATTCACACCTCCTCTCACCCTGACACATGCCGAGCTACAGTTGTATACTGCCCTTATTCCATTTAGGCGACCTCTATTTACGCCATATTCATTTAATATATTCCACAGCTTCTCCCTATTCACTCTGTTGTATGCTTTCTCCAGATCTACAAACTCACAGTACAGCTTCGTGTTCACACTTAAACACTTTTCGATCACCTACTGGACAACATCCATCTGATCGACACACCCTCTCCCTAGCTTGAACCCACCCTGCAGATCCCTTATTTGTGTGGTTTCTCGTACTCTATCAATCATTATTCTTCAAAACACTTTACCAGGCACGCAGAGCAAACTTATTCCTCTGTAGTTCTTGCAATCACTCTTGTTCTCCTTACTCTTATACAGTGGTACAGTGACCACGCTCTTCCAATCCCTCGGCACTTTTCCACCCTTAAGGCATACATTAAATAGTTCACACAATCTTCGTATAAGCTTTGCACCTCCATACTTCAGCATTTCACCAATGATTTCATCTACGCCTGCTCCTTTACCCTTTTGAAACCTTCCTACCGTTTTCTCTACGCTACATTCTCCTTATTTAACCATTCTGTCTTACTTTCCTCACAACTGTACAGCTTTCCGAAACATTCTTCCCAGCATTTCCTCGCTTCACAATCCTCCCATACTATTTCCTTGCTCATGTTCATCACTCCTGTAGCGTTCTGCTTTGGGCCACGTTATCGTCGACTATTTAGACAATACGTCATCACAGGAAAGGACAGTGCATCACGTAGACGTTCTGGGGTCCTAGTACGGTTGAGGGCCCCATCCTCTAGGTAGTCATCAAACACAAATAACGCATTTCTTCCAAATTGGTTGAATGCAGAGCTGATGTATCCAGCGATAATACCAGTAACGATGCCATATAACGTTGTGTAAAAAGTATCCTCCATCCACCACTACAAACGTGTTGGCTCCCATAGAGATGTTTTGAGGGAACGTAGTGAAAGCAAAGTAGATGGATTTCGTGAGCAATGACACCGGGTATGGAGCCAATTCGTACTTGAAATAGTCTTTCAACTCTAGGTCCCACTGCGTGGTAATACACAACCTCTGGAAAATGGTGAGTGGATCTATGTTAATACGTTTGTTTTGCACTGTCACAAAATCGATTGATGCCAAGGTTAGCACTATGCCTTTTCGTTTAAAAGTTACCTTTACAAACGAGTTGCCAGTTATTTTATACCGCTTCAATTCGCAATTCTCGAGCCATGTCGACATTCTGCTCAGTAGTTTTACAGGAAGTATACCAGAACCGCTTCAGTTCCTCACAGATGTTCAACATGCACACCATGCCTACAGCCGATCGTGAAAGCACACTACTGGATATACCGCGACCATCAATCAACTCAAATTGGAATGTTGCTAAGTTTTACCTATATCCCTGGCTTTTATATACAGGGGTTGATCAAAAGTGACAAACTTTTTCCAACTGAAAGTGTCGTTAATTTGGATTCATAAAAATGCAACTCTTGCCCCATTTAACCGAATCTCTATCTGTTGTAGATTCCGAGATGCCAATGCTTGAAATGAAAATAACTCACTCATACATACAATTATTATTATTATTAATTTCTGAGATACTTTCAATTTGATAACAGAAAGATTTTTTTAAAAATTTCTATTATAACAAGTTAGCCATGAACAAATAAAAGTGTGGCAAATTATTATAAAAAATTTAGAAAACATCAATTATTAAGACAGAATTCAAAATGTCTACCGAAAACATCAATACAGCATTGCAGTAGATCTTCAAATTCTCGGCTGACACTTCTTAACAATTCTACATTAACACTCTGGAACGATTCTCGTATTCTATTCTTCATATCATCTTGTGTGGTCGTAGGTATTTCATATACACGGTTTTTCACATACCCCACTTGAAGGAACCAATTTTATTTAGCTCTGATGAACGAGCTGGCCCTGCAATGGGTCCTCCTCTTCCCACCCATCTTCCAGGAAAATGGGTATTAAGATCATTATGAGTTAATCTAGTGTGATGTACCGGAGCTCCATCGTGTAATAACCACATTCTTTGACGAATGATATGAAGAATAGAATACGAGAAGCATTCCAGAGTATTAATGTAGAAATCCCAGTCGAGAATTTGAAGATCGACTGCAATGCTGTATTGATGTTTTCGGTGGACATTTTGAACATTTATTATGAAATTAATTAATTTTGTCTTAATAACCGATGTTTTTTAAATTTTTTATAATAATTTGTCACTCTTATTTGTTCACACCTAACTTGTTATGATATTAAAAAAAAAATCTTTCTGTTATTAAATTGAAAATATCTCAGAAATTAACGATTTTAGCTATAGGGAGTGCTTAATAAAAATGAAAGAACATAAAGTGTATTTTCACTTTTTTTTCATTTGAAAAAATTGATAAAATCATGTGTTCGAGTTTTGGCTTGCTCTACATTCAATTGGTGCAATAATAAAGAAATAGCACTTTCTCGTAACACTGTACCAATGTCAAAAAGTTATACCTGGAAAAAAATATTGTTAGGTTGTTCTGTCTAGGGTATACAGGACGTTGAAAAAAATTATTTTCGTGTACAATTGACCATAACTTTTGAAATACCCTGTATAACGTAATGAAACCCTATGTTGGAAGTATGGGGGAGTTGAGATTAATCTAAATTTGAAATAATATATAGGGTGTCCCATTTAAAAAAAAATATATTCGGTTCACCCTGGTAATACGTAACACCCTGTAAATACGAAATTAATTTTATAACGTGAAGTTTGAAGTTGCGTATAATTATTGTAAACAACTTTTTTTGATATCTCCTTTAATAACGGATATATCGTACTTCGACGCACTAATGCCGCACACTGTATATTCAACGTGTTTCGAATTTTAAATCTGAAAATTTAACCACATATTCTACGATGAAAAATAATGTAAAAATGTTATATTAACTACGGTTCAAAAAATCATCATAAGGGTGCTGCGGCCCTCTAAACATGGGGCGCAAAATATAGTTTTTAATTTATAACTCTGGAACCGTAGATGATACAGATTTGAAATTTCGTACACCTACCATACTTTTGATGCTAAATACAGCCATCAACAATGACATTTGAAATCTGATGATCAGGGGCGTCGCAACTGGGGGTGTGAAGTATAAAATTACCTAGAACCTTTTTTCCAGATTTAATTTTTTTACATTTTTGAGCAATAATTATTGATCTTCAGAGTTTTTTTTACGTAGAAAAGCTATCTTAATATTCTCTCGAAAAATGAGACTTCAAGTCTATCATTGCACTTGAAAAACTATCTAAAGGAATATTGATGTAGAAATTAGAAGAAGGCAGACGAAGTTCGAAAAAAAATTAACCAAATTACAACAATTGCTCAAAATGGATTCCATTCTCTTGAATGCACTTCTGACAGCGTCGTTGTATAGAATTAACAGCGGCAATTATTTGATGTCTGTTTTGACGAAGGGTTTCGAATGCTTCATTTATTCTAAATATTAGTTCATCTCGTGTATTGACTGGTGTTGAATACACTAAATCTTTAATAGTACCCCAGCAGCCAGTTGCAAAAATTAATTCTTTTAAGAAAATATTCAGGTTTTAAATCCTGCACTGGTTACAAAGGATATGCCTTCCTTCCGTCACGATGAAGGGTGCTAAAAACTTTCGTTATTGAAACCCTGATATTGCAAAAATATTAAAAATTGTAAATTAAAACCCTTAAATCAAGCGAATTTTTTTAAAGGTTTGAATAGATTTATTTTCTGATTTAATTGTTTCACCTTAATTGCAAGTTTTGATTGTTTATATTGTTTCACTTTAACCGTAAGCTTTAATTGTTTAGAATTTTTTTGCTTTAATTCTAAGTTTTGATATTCTAAAGATGCCAAATTTATTTACAAGTCGAGAATAAGCGGATCATTACATTTATAGTTTCTGTGATGGTAATGCAGAAGCAGCCCGTAGAGAATATTCAAGGCGTTTTTCAAATAGAAGATATCCTGATGCCCGAGTGTTCGTCAATAGTCATCGATATTTCACGGAATATGGATTGAAAAGAGTTCCGAGGGAAGACGATCGTAGGAGCGAGCGACATAGGAATAATATTCTTCGATTGTTTAACGAGAATCAACATCTGAGTATCCGCCGTGCCGTTGGACGTTTACGAGGACAAAATATCAGGGTTTCAATAACGAAAGTTTTTCGCACCCTTCATCGTGACAGAAGGAAGGCATTTGCAATCAATGCAGGATTTAAAACCTGAAGATTTTCCTAAAAGAATTAATGTTTGAAACTGGCAACTGAGATCTTTTTAAGCAGATAATACCTTCTTTAAAAAAATTATTTGGACTCATGAGGCCACGTTTACGAGAAGAGGTGTAGTAAACTTCCATAATCTTAATGTTTGGTCACATGAAAACCCTCGTGTAATCAGACCTACTAAATTTCAAAATGAATTTAGCGTTAATATTTGGATGGGTGTTTTACATGGAAATCTGTTAGTACCTGCAATCCTGTCTCCTCGGCTAAATGCAGAAAGATTCGAATACTTTCTGGAAAACGAATTATTAAATTATTTGGAAGATATTCCTATTGCTCAAAGACTAGATGCATGGATACAAATGGGTGGTGCTCCGGCTCATTACGGCTTGTGGGTTTTCAACTGGTGTAACACAAACTATAATGGAAGATGGATAGGACATTTACCTCAGAGAGCCAATCACGACTACGACCCCTTAAACGGTCCAGCAGCTTGGCCTCCTAGATCGCCAGATTAAACGTTCTAGATTTTTTTTATTTGGGGTACTCTTAAAGATTTAGTGTATTCAACACCAGTAAATACACTAGATGAACTATTATTGAGAATAAATTAAGCATCCGAAACCCTTCGTCAGAACAGACATCAAATAATTGCCGCTGTTAATTATATGCAACGACGCTATCAGAAGTGCATTGAAGAGAATGGAATGCATTTGGAGCAATTGTTGTAATTTGATTAATTTTTTTTCCGACGTTTTGAGTTTGAATTTTTTCTTTTAAATAAAATATTTATTTACAACTTTGTCTGACTTCTTTTAATTTCTACATCAATATTTCTTTAAATAGTTTTTCAAGTGTAATAATAGACTTGAAGTCCCATTTATTTAAGAATGGTTCATTTTTCGAGAAAATATTAAGAGAGCTATTCTACGTAAAAAATTCTGAAAATGAATAATTATTGCTGAAAAATGTAAAAAATTAAATTTGGAAAAGTTCTAGATAATTTTATACTTCACACCCCCAGTTGCGACGCCCCTGGTTATCAGATTTCAAATCTCACTTGATGGCTGTATTTAGCATCAAGATTATGGTAGGTGTACGAAATTTAAAAATTGTATCATGTACGGTGCCAGAGTTATAAATTAAAAACGATATTGTAGGCCTCACGTTTAGAGGGCCGTAGCACCCTTATGATGCATTTTTGAACTATAGTTAATATGAAATTTTTACATTATTTTTCGACGTAGAATGTGTGGTTAAATTTCGAAATACTCTGTATGCGCACGCACACGCACACGCACACGCACACACACACACACGCGCACGCACGCACGCACGCACGCACGCACGCACGCACGGCACGCACCCACGCACACGCACGCACGCAAGCACGCACGCACCCACGCACGCACGCACGCACGCACACTCACTCGCACACTCGCACACTCGCACGAGCACGCGCACGCACGCACGCACGCACGCACGCCCGCACGCCCGCGCGCCCGCACGCACGCACGCCCGCACGCCCGCACGCACGCACGCCCGCACGCCCGCACGCCCGCACGCCCGCGCACGCGCACGTGCACGCGCACACACACACGCACACGCACACGCAAGCTCACACGCACACGCACACGCACACGCACACGCACACACACACACACATACATGCGCATGTGCTTTGTTACGCTAGAATTATATGTAAACCCTACATTATGAGGAGAATGGTTTCCTTACTGCGCTGGAGTAGTAATGCAAATTCAGAAATTTGGATTTTTATCGTGTTCATGACAACGGAGACAATTGAAATTGTTATGATATACTAAATTATGTTTCTAGTTAATATTGCCGTTGTTATTTTTTTCATAACTTCCCTGAAAATTTGTTTTTACTGAAATATAACCTCAACCAAAATTCTAAAAAGTGTTAATAAATGCCCTTTTGCGTCAAAATTAAAATCACCAGCGTAGTAGTGCACATTATACATACATACATACATACATACATACATACATATATATATATATATATATATATATATATATATATATATATATATATATATACAGGGTGAGTTTTTAGTGCGCCGTCGGAAGATCCTGGCTTTATTATTAGAAATAAAAAAAATGTTATAGCGCCGATCTATATCAGACTTAGATGTGCATCGAATAAAAATAGTTTCATCCCTATAGGGTGTTCCATAATTGCAGGACCGGACTCAGCTTTGTTTTGTTAAATGGAACCCTATATTTATTTATTTTTATTATAATTTGTCTTGTTGAATGCTAAAAAACGGTTTTTAAATTTATTTTGTGGCGTTGCCAAGTTAGAGCATTTGTTCTTTAAAAAAGTGAAAATTTATACCTTTACTTAAATTATTCTAAAGGCTTTAATATTAACAGTAGAACTGTAAGGTTTGGCAGACGGGTAAACAAGACCTTGCTCTATCTTTTGACCTTCATACTTCCTGATTATACTTTACTGGGTGTTTACAAAATATGGTAAATTTTTGCAAATTTGAAATGACCATAGCTTTTGTTTTTTAAATGGAACACCCTATATTTTATCATGTCATCGTGTTCTGTTTTTAATTCTCTTACTTTTTTATTAAGCATGTAATATACCTAACGTTACGCGTTCTCGAAATATTTAAGATTTGTTGCAAAATTAATGATAATTGTGACAAACTGGACGGTGTATACAAAAGTAATAAAGCAAACAAAAGAATTTGTATTTGAAAAATCATAAATTGTTGAGAAAATTATAATAAGTTATAACTAAATCAAATGCTCGATGTGTCCACCATTTTCTTGCAAACAGGTGTGAGTTCTCCTCAAAAAAGAATCTTCAACATTTCGCAGCATATTTTGGTTAAACATTTGAAATGCATTCCGTATTCTAATTTTCATATATTCTTTGGTGGTAGGAGATTCTTGGTATACTAAGCTTTTAATATAACCCCACAGGAAAAATTCTAATTTTGTCAGATCAGGAGTCCGAGCTGGCCATCCTACTGGCCCTCCTCTCCCAATCCATTTATTGGGGAAAGTTCTGTCTAGATGTTCTCTAACAATGCGACTATAGTGGGGAAACGCACTATCCTGCTGAAACCACATCCTTTGACGTATGTCTAGCGGCAATTCTTCAAGGAGCGGATTTTGAAGAAATTCAAGACAGGTTTGACCATAAATGTTTCTTTCAAAAAAGTAAGGTCCAATTATATGGTTCCCTACTATTCCGGCCCACACATTCAAAGACCTGCGATGCAGATGATTTATTCTTCTAATAGCGTGGGGATTTGTATTGTCATAATAATGGAAATTATGCCTGTTCACAAAACCATTTTTATGAAAGGTTGCTTCGTCGGTCATCAAAATGTGTTTATAGAAATCATTGTCCTGTCCTAATCGTTCCAGTGCCCACTGGGAGAATTCCAAGCGTGAAAATCATTTGCATTCAGCTCTTGGACTAGTTGAAAATGGTATGGATGAAATTTATTTTTTCGAATAATCTTGGAAACACTAATTTGACTAATACCTAAATCAGCACTGAAGTTTCTTGTGCTAACGTTTGGATTTTTCACTACACTGGTTAGTACCACAAATACGTTTTCTTCGTTTATAACCCTTTTTCTTGTTCTTTTCTTTCGTATTGTCCATGTTCTGTTCTTTCAAGTCTTTCTTTGAGTTTTTCAAATATCCTTGGATCAGGATGCCTGCGCTCAGGAAATCGTTGTTGATAAATTCTGGAAGCAAGAAATGAATTTCTTCTTTCACCTTCGCCCAAATCGTAGACCATGTCATCTTGTGAAAATTTCATTTTTCAAACGTCAGGAATTATAAATCGCAGTCCTACTGGATGCCCTTGTTACACTTATTGCCATATTATAAAATTATGATTTTAAAAACTCGAATAAGAAGTAAACCTTTGTCCATTAGTGTTTATTGGACCATATTGTCAACAAGACATTTACGATTTGTAAATATTCAAAGCAAAAGTCATGATTATATTATTAATTTCGCAACAAATCTTAAATATTTCGAAAACGCGTAACGTTAGGTATATTACATGCTTAATAAAAAAGTAAGAGAATTAAAAACAGAATACGATGACATGACAAAATATAGGGTGTTCCATTTAAAAAACAAAAGTTATGGCCATTTCAAGTTTGCAAACATTTACCATATTTTGTAAACACCCAGTACAGTATAATCAGGAAGTATGAACGTCAAAAGATAGAGCAAGGTCTTGTTTACCCGTCTGCCAAACTTTGCAGTTCTACTGTTAATATTAAAGTCTTCAGAATAATTTAAGTAAAGGTATAAATTTTCACTTTTTTAAAGAAAAAATGTTCTAACTTGGCAACGCCACAAAATAAATTTAAAAACGAAGTACCGTTTTTTAGCATTCAACAAGACAAATTATAATAAAATTAAATAAATATAGGGTTCCGTTTAACAAAACAAAGCTGAGTCCGATCCTGCAATTATGGAACACCCTATAGGGATGAAACTATTTTTATTCGACGCACATCTAAGTCTGATATAGATCGGCGCTATAACATTTTTTTTATTTTTAATAATAAAGCCAGGATCTTCCGACGGCGCACTAATGACTCACCCTGTATATATATATATATATATATATATATATATATATATATATATACATATAGGTATGGAAAAAGATTTTATTGTTTAGACGTTCGTCAGATTTCATTTTGACGTTTAAGGCTTATTCATACTGTCACTCTAAATATATCGTGGATATTTTGTATTGAACGTTATGAGGCAATTTTTGTTCTTTTGTTCTAAGCTTGGCTTGAATAACTAAACCAAGGTTAAATTGCAATAGATTTTTTATTTTTATTAATTCGGAGAGTAATATTTCAAAAAGTAAATTACTTATGGCAATTGCAATAATTTTCTTTTTTGTATTTATACGTGTAATGTGAACATGTGTATAATCTGAAAGTTAATACATACAAATTCTATCATTTTGATGCTTAATATGCTTCTTTGCTCCCAATTTTCTTGATTTATTCTTAGGTCTACCGATGGTGAGCGGTAAGTAACTTTTTCTATTTGCCACCCTGTTTCTTGACGCGGGAGTAGGTATTTTCAGATTCGTTCGGCGTTTATGTCATAAGATTCTGGCACTCTGTTCTCCTTTAGTTTCTCTTTAAATGAACCTCGACCAAACCGACGAGTTTCGGGCAACGATTCGTGTTACCACCGACAAGAAGTTGCCTTACCTTTAATTACCTAGTTATATTTTATTTTATATTGGCGACAGACCATTTTGTGTAACTAAACCGTATTAGCGAAAATAGTGCTCAACTAAACAGATATCTTCTTCAGGAAGTAACATTGTTTATGAACTTGCAAACATGTTAGTACGTCTGACCAAAACCAAAGGGTCTAGGACGTTTAGCCGCGGCCGATTCGCAGCCGTTTCGCCGCAAGAGTCATTCGCCGCCAAACAATTTTAATATTTGGAATAACATATACGGCCATTGCTCTGTGCGTATTAAAAAATAGCATGTCTATTGCTTCTTGCATCAATTTTTAATCTTTTTAGAAAAATATTTTTTAACACTTATTTTGTTCGTTTAGAAAATTAGTATGTAAACGCTTATTTTTTATGCTTTTAGAAAGGTATTACTTTACTATTACTATTAACACAGTGTAATATAAGAAATAAAAATATATTACTATAGTGCGAGTTACACCGAGAATGCAGTGTGACTGGGTATAGGCAATGTATTTGTAATGGGAGGCCAGCACACTGTGTTGCCGGTTGTCCGATGGCTGTGACAGGGTCGGCTCTGAAGTTATTATACAGTGCCGCCAAAAAGTTGAACACAAATGAAAAACTTTTTTATTTTTTGCGAACGATACGTAAACTGCCCTTATTTTTGAAAAAATCGGAAAATTTTAGTTGAAAAAATCACTCAAACCAAGCTTATGCGGCAAGATATCTTAATGAGTTTTTAATATAACTGAAAAGTAAACAAACAACCCTAAATATAGTACTGATTTTCAGTCTTGTTTGTGACTTATTACCGGTAACATGGAATTTAAGAAATTCAAACGCGGACCAATGCTCCATGCGAGTGCGACAATTATAATTTTCAATATCATTTGTCATTTAGTGAATGATGAAAAATTGAGTTTGACTGCAGCGGTGAGTCGTGCTTCCAAAATGAGTGGGGTCAGTGAAAAAACAATTTTACCATCAAGAAAGAGGAAGAGCAAAACAATGGTGAATTAAAATCTTCTGCAGCAAGAAAAAAGCGGGTAAGTCAGTCAAATTCTCGCGAATATGCATGCGATGAGGGTTTTAAGAGCTTATTAAGAAGAATTGTGCACAATGAAAAGTGTAAATATTTTATTTGTTTATAAATGTACAATTAATTCTCTGTTTATTTTTTTTTATATTAACTTTGCCTGAAATAATTCTTTTGTAATTTTGAAATTTATTGTTTATTATTATTTTTTTTTTTTTTGTTTTTTTTTTTTTGTTGTGAGCTTCGACGTCTATGGTCATTAGCTCTTTGTCGCTCATTCATATTTTGGCATAAATATTTATTGCTTTTAGATACGACAATAGGTTATTTATACGCGTCCTACTGATAAAATTATCTCTATAGTTATCACAGATATTATAAGTTTGCCTTATATCTTCCAATTGGTCGCATCCTGAAATGATGTGTACTGCAGTTACCACCTGCCCACATCTGGCACAGGTAGGCATTGCTTCTCCCTTTAGTAGGTAAGCATGCGTCAGCGCAGTATGACCTATTCTTAATCTAGTTAATTTTGTTGTTTCTGTTCTAGTGAGACCAGTGTTAATCCATTTACCTATGCTAGGTTTAATGTGTTTGAGGTGAGTATCACAACTATCCCAATCGTTTTGCCATTTTGAAAGAATTTCTAGATTATATTCATTTTTTAGGTCGACGTGTTTTACTTTGGAGAAGTCAACTACTGCCTGGCTGGTTGCATCTTGGGCCTCCTTATCAGCATCCTCGTTACCCCGTATGCCAACATGACTGGGAGCCCATAGCAAGGTGACATGTTTGTCTTCACTTGATAGATGACCAGCACCATTGTGTTACAGGGTCACTATCACAGTTTATTATTGATTGTATAACGGATAGTGAGTCACATACAATGCAAAAGTGTTGATATCCAAGCGCCATATCACAGTACTTTAACGCTTGCCACATTGCGTATTGTTCCGCATAAAAGACGGATGATATATCCGGAAGGCGCCATTTGTGATACTCTCCCTGAGCAATAAATGCACATCCCACTCCCTGTTTAGTTTTAGAACCATCTGTATATATGACGTGAACACTCATTCCGGAGATGATGTTATTAAAATGTGAGTCTATTACATTTGGGTTAGTACCATATTTGTCATATTGCAGCAAATCAGTGTCAACCTTTATTGGAGAGCCCTCAAGGGGAATTTCCGGTTTAGTGTGATGTATTATATTTGATATGTCCGCTAACAAACGCGTATGAATTTCCTGTGCGCTTACAGATAGTGGACGGGTGATCGTGGCTCTGTCACTGTATTCACTAACATTCCTGAAGAGGATCTTATAATTACGGTGACAATCACGCGATGCTCTGTTACATACATAGTTATTCAATAATTTCTCTCTTCTGTAGTGCAGCGGCATAACATTAGCTTCTATGTGAAGGCTGGTACTTGACGATGTTGGGAAAGCACCTAAGCAAAGCCTCAAGGCACGATTTTGAATTTTGTCGAGCTTCGACAACAAAGAAGATCTAGCAGAGCCATAGACAAAACAACCATAATCAATTTTCGACAATATAAGGGATTTATATATTGTGATCAACGCGGCTGCATCTGCACCCCATTTTGTAGAGCACAGACACTTGATCAGATTGATCACATTTCAACACCAAATCGCTAATGTACGGCTCTCAAGTCAGTTTACGGTCAAATCTCATGCCCAAAAACCTAATGGAATCCACACATGGAATTTCACTTTGGTTAATGAACAGGAGGGGGTCGTAATGTGGTCTACGTAGCCTACAGAAGTGGACACATTTAGTCTTGGTGATATAAAAAGTAAAACCTACTTCTTCCGCATTTTTCAAGACTTGATTAATGGTAGGTTGTATTTTTCTTGAGATTTCACCAACAGTTTTGCCACTACCAAATACGCACAAGTCATCAACATATAGGCAACATTTCACTTCTGTGTCTATGTTACTGACTAAGCTATTAATGGCTATGTTGAACAGAGTACAGCTTAGTGTTGATCCCTGTGGGATCCCATTCTCAAGGATGTAGGACTGAGACAAGCTGCCATTGATTTTAACGCGAAAAGTGCGATTAGACAGAAACGACGAAATGACTTTGGGTAAACTGCCTTTAAACCCCCATCTTTCTAACTGTTGCAGAATACCACCGCGCCATGTCATGTCAAAAGCCTTTTCGATATCAAAGAATACCCCCACAGTGTGATGTCGATTTTTATATCCTTCTTGTAAATAATTTTCCAAGAAGACCAGTTGATCTGTGGTGGAGTATCCTCTACGGAATCCCGCCCGGACCTCCGTTATAAATTGGGGATCTATCAAGTAGATAAGCCTTTGGTTTATCATTCTTTCGAAAAGCTTTCCCAAACAACAGGTTAGGCTTACTGGGCGATAACTATTATATTCTAGATGATTTTTTCCTTCTTTTAATAAAGGCACTATAATTGCTACTTTCCACTCTTGCGGATATAGTCCTTGCTGCCAACAGTAATTGTAAAAACTAAGAAGGCATCGCTTGAAAGAATTAGTCGTCTCAGAAATCATTTTATTTGTTATGTGGTCGTGACCTGGCGCAGTTAGAGACGTTCTCTTTAAGCAAAGGTTTAATTCACTCATGGTAAACGGTAAATTATAATCGAGTATTTCTTCCGATGTAAAATTTGGAGGACGAATTTTCTTGATTTTTTCATAAAAATCTCTTTTATAGTTGGACGTTCTACTCACGGATGCAAACTGTTCAGCAATCAGGTCAATAATAATATTTTTATCATCCGTTATGGTGTTATCGGATAATTTTAGGTAATCTATGGTGTTGGTTTTTCTTTTATTAATGACCGCTTGAACTTTTCTCCAGGTCTCACTAATATTAGTGTTGACCCCGATTGCTGATACATATTTTTCCCACGACTCCTTCTTGCTTTGTAGAACAGTTCTCCTTGCAAAGGCTCGAGCTCGTTTGAAGGCTACCATGTTGTTCATAGTGGGCATTTTCTTAAATTTATTAAATAGCCGCTTCTTATTTCTTATTGCATCCTTTACCCGTTCGTTCCACCATGGGACAGACTTTTTCATTCTCCGTTCTTTCGTTTGGGGTATTGCAACGTTGGCAGCATCAAGGATCCATTGGGTTAGGTGTTCCAATGTGACCTGACCACTATGCTGCATAACGGATTCATTCAACACTCGTTGATAAGTTTCCCAATCAGCCAGTTCATAGCGGTATCTCGTTGGTAACATAACAGGGGTTTTAATAATATTGGTTTTAATTATAATGGGGAAGTGATCGCTACCATACATCTCATCCGAAACGTTCCATTCAACCACCAATCCCAGTTGTGGAGTGGCAATGGTCAAGTCCACAGCTGAGAATTCACCCGTTCGTGCTGCAAGGTGTGTTGGTGATCCATCGTTTAGCACTAATAGGTCCTCGTCGTTGACAATGGTAACAATTTCTTGTCCTTTAATGTCACGGCGCTTCGATCCCCACAAAGGATGGTGACTGTTGAAGTCTCGCAGCAATAGGAACGGCCTAGGAAGTTGAGCGATCACTGCCTCAATATCTCTTTTCTCCCACTGTTGATCAGGGAGATACAAGGAACATACGGTTACATTGAACGGGGTTTTAATTTGAATCGCAATCGCTTGTAAGTGTGTTATTAGATTAATTTCTTTAGACATTAAGTTTTCCTTCAGAACTATAGCGACTCCTCCATGTGCCCTTTGGCCACCAGCGAGATCTTTTCTTAGGAAAGAATAGCCTCTCAATGAATAGGATTGCAATGGCTTCAGGTGAGTTTCCTGTAGCACTACACAAAATGGTTCCTTATCAACAAGTAGGCGTTTAAGTTCGGCATAATGATGGATCAAACCGTTACAATTCCATTGTATAATTTTTTCATTTCTGGTCGCCATTTTATAAATAAATAGTTAAATAAATAAATAAATAAATAAAATAATAAACAGATATACGGATAATATATAAAAGACAATCTAATAAACAAATAAGACAAACAGGTAAAATATCACAGTTATAATAAATCAATCACATATTTTAGACTAGAGAACTCAGGAAGTCATATCCCCGTTGGAGGATTGACTATCCCTATGATTCTTTCGTGGTTTTCCCAACGGCCAGCCCTTTTTTTTTACTTTTCGCTGGGACGGGTGAATAAAATTGGGTTTTTCTACATCGCCCTGTATACTCGGAGACGTTGAGAGGTCCCTCTTTTTTGATGATCTGCAGGGCATTTCTTCGGCAGATGCATTAGTTGTGCTTGCCAGCACGTTCTCTCTTTCCGGAGTGTAGGACTTTATTATCTCTTTTACCGTATCTGATATCATATTTTTTATTTCTGGAATAATTTCTTTCAGAATTTTCTTTGTTTGATTGTCCGTACCAGCTGTTACCCTGGCGTAGGAATTATTAATTATTGAAAGCATTTAAACAAAGGCGAACGTATAAACATTATCCAACTTCCAACAAGTTTTTAGCGAATCTGTGAGAGCGAAATTTGCCTGAGACCGGACTTGAGGTTTAACCGATCCCAGTATAACGACAACTGGCAACGGTGTGCTCCATAAGACCCCACACTGCATTCTCAGTGTGACTTTCACTATAGTAGATATATAAATTATTATTTGGAAATTTTATTATTACCTATTATTGGAGACCGGATCAATAAGCACAAAAATTGTAAAATATGTTCTTAAAAAGCTCGTTATGTTGTGAAAAAGGTTAAAAACATAAACAAAATAGCATTGAAAATAAATGTTAGAATAATTTTGTTAAAAGCATTAAAAATAAGTGCTAGAAAAATGCATTAAAAACAAATGTAAAAAATAAGCGTTACCATATTAATTTTCTGAATGAACAAAATAAGCGTTAAAACATATTTTTCTAAAAGGATTAAAAATTGGTGTAAGAAGCAATAGACATGCTGTTTTTTAATACGCACAGAGCAATGGGCGTATATGTTATTCCAAATATTAAAATTGTTCTGGGGGCGAACTGGCCTGGTGGCGAAACAGCTGGCGGCGAAACAGCCGCGACAAACCGGCAGCGGCGAATAGGCGACGACGAAACGTCCCATACCGAAACCAATATATATGTCAAATAACCGTGTCAATTGTTAGAGGTTTAAGCAAAGGTGGTCTACTGTTTCAGTACTGTACATTAATAGCATATTGTGTGTATACTTTAATACTGAATCAAGACATTTGCATTCCCCTTCAATAATTTATTATTATTACGCGTATTACGATAGGACTGTTTAATCTAAACAAGATATAAATGATATTTTGTATTTTAATCTTAATGACGTAGAGAAATAATAATCGAAATACGAAATACTAACTTTCTCTATAAAACTTTATAAATAACTCTCAAGGAGAACGCTGAAATTTTATATTATCAGGACAATGAGTTGTAAAAGCCCTAGCTTTATCGACTTGTTTACGAAAGTGGAAAATACATATTTTACACTTAAAATTTCGAAAATATGCAACTCATGATAATTAGGATTTCTTCGAATCTAAACTTACGAAAATGATTTTCTAAATTATGCAAAATAACAATAAAACTTCTTCCGCGTCTGCTTATACCCAAATCTATTTAGACAGTTCAAAACTTTTTAGTATCTGGTGTTCATTTTTCCTTCAAATCGACTGCTACCTATTTCTTTTTTCTTGCTGAAATATGTAAATTAATTATAAAGATCCTCTTTTACACTTGAGTTTAATTAAAAATTTAGTAATTAAATTTAATTTTAACCACAATTAAAAATGGTTTACCCCAATGAGAGTAAAAAAAAATAGTAGATAAAATTAAAAGACGAGCTTATAAAATATTCATATCACAATTATTCCTATCACCAACAAGCTTTAAGTAATTAAACATTTTTGCAGAAATATTTTAATTTGAAGTTAATGAAAAGATTTTATTTAAAGTCGAATTTTTCGTCTTTAATTTTTCGGCCAATTTGTAGTTTTATGATGGGTTTACTTCCACAGCAGGCTATCGGTTCCCAAGCGCGCTGTATCGCATTTCTCTTCCATATACAATTAACTGGTGTTAATTAAAGAACTCGATTGATTAAATTAGAATAATTAAGTTGAAATAATACTGAATCGATTAATAATGAAATTTCCGTAGAAATGTATTTGGATTTATTAAAAATTCAGTTTATAAATTACCTGTAATATTCTTAAAGAATGTCATATTGATGGGTGATATTAAGATAAATTCAAATATTCACACAATAAAAAACGACTTAATCATAGTGCTTTAGCTTTAGTTATAACTAAATTATCGAACTATAAGCAAAAACATTCTAATACGTATAATTTGTATTTAAATAGTCACTCTTTAATAGACTTGGTGCATAAAATTATGCAAAATTAAGCTGGCGGATTTAGTAAGCGAAATTTTAACTTGTTTTTGTGTAATTTCGAAGAATTCGCTTAGAGTGTTTTCTTCAAAAATAACCGAATTTACTAATTATATTTTTTATGAAAGCCTCTAAATTTAAGTTTAAATTATTGACAAGTAATTTCTCAAATAATTTTCTGTTCCAAATCCAGTTATAACCTATTATGTTAATTTTTTGTTAGTGTAATTATACAATTTTATTAATGATTAAATTTTATCTTCTTTTATAATCTTAACCAACAGTTAAAGAAAGACCCAACAAGACGCTATCCAAAGATCACTAATAAAACTATTAGTCCTTCTGAAGAAGTCCTGTCTGTGGACGAAGCATTAGAACAATCAAGATGTTATACTGGTTTTAAAATGTCAACCCACATTTTGGTAGGTCCAGTAGTCCAACTCAGAAGAATCAACGATAATGCTAGTTATTCAGGATAAGACAAAATTACAGATGAAAATGGTTTTTTTTTCTTTGAAAATGCGCCATCCACTTCACTATTCTACTTCAAATATTTAAAAGAACTGTTTTAAAGAGTTGAGGAAGAAATTTTATAACGTAGAAGCAATTAGGAATAAATCAGTGGTAAAAATTGACCGTTCCAAGAAATTCGCGCAATTTTTTTTCCACGCTGGTTTTGGAAAATTTGATTCATCTTGGCTATTTGCATCATCATAAAATTTATTTCAAATCCATTGAATATGATTCATATTTTGTTACTGGCCGCACGTTTAAAACCTTCCTCGATTTTAAATCAGTAAAATAAAGATTACGAAGTTAATTTTTAGTACTGGCAGGTTAATATTTTTTACACACCGAAAAAAATAACAGTGATAGTAAATTTGTAAATAAAAACAGTGACGTATGTGACGGTTATGTAAAGCCATTTTTCGGCAACTGTGATTGTCGTGAATATAAATCACGACGAAATTCAAGGTCGTGTTTCATTCAAGTAAGTATCGTTTAGTTGGGTTGATCGGTCTATTCCCACAAGTTTTGTTTTGATAACGCGATGTTTTGGAAGCGGCATCAGGCTTAGTCCTGAGATGGACTGTTTGCGTATATGTCTCAAATTAATTTATTACCGAGATATTGAGACGTAAAGATATTTAATAATACAACATTCAAAATAGCTGTTCAAAGTGGCCTCCGTCTTGTTGAAAGCAGCATTCAGTATGACGAATCCATGCCTTGTTGACACTTCGTATAGCATCAGGACGATGCTTGGTAGACGCTGCGGCTTCAACGATTCGATTCGATAGCTCTTTTGGCGTATCAACAGTCGTAGAATAAAACGATAGACTTCATCCAACTCCACACAAAATAATCTAACGGCGTTAGATCCGGAAATCGTGGTGGCGATTTAATAGATACGTTTTGACCAATCCATCGGTTACGATATGTTGTGCTTAAAAAATCAGTGGCAATATGAGAATAGTGAGCTGGAGCGCCGTCATGCATTAGCCACATTCTCAATCATAAATACTATTATTCAAGATGAGATTGTCGCCAAAAAGACTACACCAGACCTTTAATGAAAAGGTATGTTGGTAATGTGTAGTAAATGTCGTATGAGGGTTTCCTTCGTCTCAGGTATGGTTGTTTGGAAACTTAGTAATACTATTTCTTGTAAAGCAAGATTCGTCGGTAACCAGAAAACAGCACAGGACGTTTTAGTGTGCATTGTCGAATTAATCACTGAGAGAAATTTCTGCGCTTGTTATAATCATATGTGGATACAATTGTTTTTCGCGCAATGTTCGCCATACGCTGGAGGAGGAAACATCGAAACAACGTGACAATCTTCTGGTGCTAGTAGTAGGAGACAACTTAACACCATCGAGTATTTCTTCTTCAATGTTTGAAGTTTGTTGAAATATTTATCGTCCGGCGTTCACTCCTCATTACGGTTTTAGCGTGGTATTTTCTCCAAGACGTCTATCAATGGCTTCAAACGTTTTACGATTTGGCATTCTTCCGTTGGAAAATTTTTTATGATATCTTCCAACAGCAGCAATACCATTTTTATGTACCTCGCGATAAGTTAAAAACATGTCTGTTTGTTCTACAAAAGTGAACAAAAATGTGGTATCTGGTCTGATAATCAAAAATTGAACTGTTTTACAGTATTCACCCACACGAAAACGTACAAACTAGTAAAATAGATGACTAACTTACACAAACAGTGTTTAACACTAATTGACAGATTTTTAATCACCTGCCAAACACAAACGATATGCAATTGTTCTAAAGTTTCTAATATGTTTCCAATGCCACTTTTATTGTTAAAAGCATCATGTCCCAATATCTCCGTAATAAAAATATATGAACTTTTTGTTGATTTTGTGATAGAGAGCGCATACCTAATACAGTGACGTGTAATTATATATATATATATATATATATATATATAATATACTGGTGTTCAAATTCCCCGTATTTATTCCTCTATGCCTAAACGGTTTAAGATAATTTAATACTGCTTTGGTGGGGCGATGTAGAAGTCAATTGCGCACTCTGTAAAATATTTGACACTATACAGGGTGACTCACAAATATGTGGCATACCAAAGTTGCGTTTTTTTATATAACACCCTGTATATTTTACCCAATACTTCCATTTATACTTTCGAAACAAGAAAAAAGTTATTACATACTATGGGTTTATTATGAACCTGAAGAGATTTATGAGCCATTTTCTATGAAAAACAGGTCATCTTTGAGAATTTCTTGTGAATTGATCAAATTACAGTTTGAAATCTGGAGCTAACTGAAATTTAGCACAAGTCTTCTAATTTTTACCAGATGTTGCAAATCTGAAGAAAATTTGATTGTTGTACAGTGTGAGTCTCAAACACAAAATGGAACACCTTATATTTCATTTGACCAGTCAATAGAGCTTCTCATGGGCTTTCCAATGATATCCCATAGTGAATTTCTAAAATGATTGGTTAAGTCTTGATTTTCGATAAACTGAGAATTAGAGCGCATTTAACTACTTTCTTGTCGATAAGGTAACCTTATCACATTATTTCAACGCTATCAACTTATACCGGGGTCCTAACGACGCAGAATTGTTCACTATTACATTTATTTGATATTTGGATTGGTAGCTATTATTATTATTATTTCGTACGGGTGATCGAGTTATCAAAATGAAAAAATGCAATGTTTGCCAGTTCTCCAATGTCTGTTAGTGCTTTTTCATAAAAATGAATTTTCAAAAGAAGAAATGTGTCAGATGATATACGTTTTGTGAGAATGCCATCAGAATTAAAAGAGTTTACAAGTAAAAATTTCCAAATATAAGACAAGTGACCACGTTCATAAATTTGAAAGATAGATTTGACGCTTCGGGGTGTGTAAGCTATTGCAGCCCCGCAAAAGAACCATACTCAATAAAGATGGACGAGAAAGTAAATGAATGTCTAACTTCACTTGAAAGAAAATCGACATGTAACCGTGCAACAAATTTCAAGAGAAGACGACATTAGCTGTACATAACATTATCAACGAGGAAAAATATCATCCGTACACAATTCTTTTGCACCAAGGTTAGCATAATTTCTTTTTCTATTATTGAAATACTCAAATTTTTTACCTTCCAGAGTTGTACGGAAATGATTTTCAAAATCGATTGAATTTTTGTAATTTAATGATAGAAAATATTGAAGGTGATCCCGACTTTCCTTGTCTCATTTGATTTAGTGATGAAGCGAAATTTAGAAACGATGGGCACCTTACTCGCCACAATATGCATTGTTACATTGCCACATAAAACCCGCACTGGCTCGTCCAATTGATTCACGTCTATGGTAAATCAATGTTTGGGGTGGCATTCTAAATGACAAAGTAACTGGCCCATTTTTCTTTGACGGTGTATTAACCGGCCAAGAATATTTGCGATTTCTGTCGGAAGAACTACCCATGCTACTAGAGAATGTGGATCTCAGAACTAGAATGGGCATAGGAAGAGGAGGGCCGATTCTGTGGTCAGCACGTTCTCCTGACTTGACCCCAATGGATTTTTCTCACTGAGGATATGTAAAAAATGAAGTATTTCGCCAACTACTGCTGACAATATGAAGCAACGCATACGAGATGTGTTTCAAAACATTACACCCCATACTTCGTCTCGTGTGAGGCTGAGTTTTGCAAGACGACTTCAACTGTGCGTCGAATAAAATGGAAACATTTATGAACATTTACTATAATTTTATTCCTTTGTAATTAAGTTTTTTGTTTGTTAGTTTGTTCTTAGATTTACTTATTCAGTTGGATTGTATTGTATTTCTCAGTTTATCGAAAATGAAGGCGTAACCAGTCATTTTAGAGGTATACTATGGGGTATTTTTGGATGACCAAAAGAAAATCCATCGACTGGTCTAATGAAATATTGGGTGTTCCATTTAAAAAAAAAGATAAATGACATTTTGTGTTTGTGATTCATCCTGCACAACAATAAAATTTTTTTCATATTTACATCTGACTAAAACTTTTTTCTTGTTTTGGAAGTATCGGATAAAATATACAAGGTGCTATTTAAAAAACGCAACATTGGTATACCACATATTTATGACGCACCTTGTACAGTGATAAATATGTTTAGAGTGCACAATTGACCTCTTCATCACCTCATAAAAGCAGAAGAAATATGGGAAATTTGAACACCCTGTATATATATATATATATATATATATATATATATATATATATAACTTTTTTGTGGTTGCGCCTAAGTTCTTCCCGAATTATTGGGATCCACACAGATTTCATTTCTGTACTGGCCTGACGTATCGGATTTTCTGCCAGTAACTGGCTTAGTTTTCGGCGAGTTGAATTCTAGTCCTTTACCATTATCTGTATGTTATCCCATTGAATTCAGTAGTTTTCGTTCCAGATACGTTCGGCGTTTCTGAATCTTTCTGTTTCGCCTTTGTGGATGTTATTCTTATGTTCGTGTGTGTAACTGTAAGTGGTTTACTGATTTCTCCTATGTGTCATTTGCTGGATGCGCATGGTATGTTGTATATAGTGTTTTTGGAATTCTGGTCTTATTGTGTAGTTTGGTTTTAGTTAGTATTCCCCTGAGCGTTCTTGTGGACTTGAAGACAATCCGTATTCTGTTATATTGTTCTCAGTGGATCGGTAGCAAAGGTGTCAGACTTGTAAGTAAAAAATTACAAGCTCGAATCCGACAGTAGTCAGTGCTTGGGAAAAATCAAAGTTAAATAAATTTGACTCAAGTGGGAAAACCGTCCTTCTTAGGACAAAGCATTCCGAAACGTCGCGTTATCAAAGTAAAAACGGTTGTAATAGGCCCATTAACTCAACTAATATGAGGACACAGTTACAAAATACCTATAATACAAATCAATTGTATTCTTCTGACGTAAATCAACAGAATTTGTTACACGATCAATGCATACTAGTTGTCGCGTAGGCTTTTTAAAATAAGCGAGTTGCCGATTAAGCTCACCAAAGAATGTAGTTGGTTGTAGTATTATGTAAACCATCTAGGGTATTGCTGTAAAATTCACAATTACTCTCAAATAAAACTCAAATTCGATAATATGTCGTCAGGTCCCACTGCGACCAGGATTTCTCGGTAAATGGTTTTGGAAGACATGTTAAAATGCTAAATGATTGCAGAAAAAAACTATAATTTACCCATTCGGTAAATATACTAACTCAGTTTCAAACAAAACATTTCTGTTACTAACTTTAAATTTCGCAAGCATAAGTTCTGTTTAAATAAGCTTATACATTTTTTTTTAATTCACAACAATGAACTATCGTTAAATAAATTTAGAATACATAAAAGTTTAGTAATATTCACAACGCTACCTAATGTTTGCTTAAACAACAAATAACTTTATAAATAGACTATAGAGCACTACATTCTGGAATGTTCTATAGCACACAGGTTGTGAATATGCTTATCTAATTTCAATAAATTGCCCCCTGTATATAAAATAAGGCTTTGTTTAGTCTGCAAAGTCTAATTCAAAGCGAGCAAAAAGCCTGTAGCCAAAAGTTTAGTAAGTTATAAACTTTCCAAATTTGAATTATTACACATAATTTACAATGCTGGATTATGTATATATATATATATATATATATATATATATATATATATATATATATATATATATATATATATATATATAATCACATTATAAATATGTGTAATAATAAATTGAAAGTTTAATTATACACATAATTTACAATGCTGGATAATGTATATATATATATATATATATATATATATACAGGGTGAGTCAGTTTTTGTAGACAAACTTTAACTGGAGATAGAACACATGTTTCTAAAAGAAAAGTTCCTATAAACATATGTCGTAGAAGGCTTCGTTTCCGAGATACAGGGTGTTGAATATAATTTTTTTCTCAAATTTTCATTATAACTCATAAACGTATGCTTAGATTTTTTTCATGTTGGGGGGATAATGTCTATTAATTAAGGTGCATAAAACAAGCGATAAGAATGTTCACAAACTTGCACAGTGGCGGAGTGGAGGGTGCTCAACCCCTTTCATAAACAGAACTTCTACGCCAATGACTATTTTTAAAAACTGTTATTTTCATTATCTACATACAGTTTAACAAAATAATGTACCTCTTCTGTTTCGAAATTCCTGGGCGTTTCCGAGTTATTTTGATTTTTAGTGTTTGATGTGGTACTAAGTTAAGTAATGTGCTTTATGTGAATAATTGAATATAAAGTTTTTAATAAAAAAGATATAATAAAATATTTAGAGCCATTTTAGTACCTAACGATCGTTTCTTTAAAATTTCAAATACATTTTCATTTATAAATAGGTAGGTCATCGGTTTTCAGTATCCATTGTTATTATCCTCGTATAAAAGAAATGCATAATTATTATTGTTATGCGGTCAATACTTTCTGTATAATTATGTATGTATCAATTTCGTCATAAACATGTATGTAGTTTTGAAGTGAGATTCTAATAAGTTATAGACCGCTGCTCACTTGCTCTCATTAAAGAGCCGCCACTGTATCAAGCCATACTCAAATACAAGACTTTTGTAAATTGAAATCTGTTTAGTACACTAATTTTAACAATCCTTATCTATTATTGTAACAATACTTAATTAATAATTGTGAAATTAATAAGAATTCTTAGCAATAACGATTTATAAATAAATAACAATAACACTAGTATAATAAAATTAGACACTTTGTTCAAAATGTAAACCGTTCTTTTCAATACACTTTA
The DNA here is from genome assembly GCA_036346205.1 of Vesta saturnalis. NCBI lineage: Eukaryota > Metazoa > Arthropoda > Insecta > Coleoptera > Lampyridae > Vesta > Vesta saturnalis. Next base: position 11,406 of record JARFJB010001166.1, on the reverse strand, counting down.
AACTTTAAAGAAACGATCGGTAAAAATCAAAGTAACTCGGAAACGCACAGGAATTTCGAAACAGAAGAAGGTACATTATTTTTGTTAAACTGTATGTAGATAATGAAAATAACAGTTTTTAAAAATGGTCATTGGCGTAGAAGTTCAGTTTATGAAAGTTGAGCACTCCACTCCACCACTGTGCAAGTTTGTGGACATTCTTATCGCTTGTTTTATGCCCTTTAATTAATAGACATTATCACTCAATCATGTAATAAATATATATATATTATTATATTATAATATTATATATATATATATATATATATATATATATATATATATATATATATATATATATATATATATATATATATATATATATAACATATATACATATACACATATATACAGGGTGCCCTTTAATGAACTGTTCACAGAACCATGGTAAAATCCTGACCTAAAATTATGACCGTTTACCAAATATGACCTTAGTAAAATGTTGATAACAAGTTACAGGACGTTAAACTTGAAAATTATTAAATTGTTAATGGTTCTAACTTTTTTAATACCCTGTATTTTTGTATTACATTTAGTAGAAATTTTTACTGACCTAAGGCGCACCCAAGCGTAGAACAATATGTTAAATCGTTTTTACCAGTGGCGTACAACATGAATCGTAAACCCCTTCACCCCTCGTAAATATTACGCTACTGTGCGAATATCAATTTTAAATATTAATTTAATATTCTCTAATGTCTTGTACGTAAAATATGTACTCTTCTTAAGAACGCATTAAGTGGATAATTATCGAGATATTAACCATTAAACAGGTAAAAACGCAGTAATTATAACCTATTTTTCTGCCTATGCACAGTACATTTGTTTTTTTTTTAAATTTTATTATTCTCGATTCCTTTAATGCCAAAATAATGAGTTGTAAACAGAGCAACCCTGTCCTACTACCAAATGTATTGTGGATAGGCAGAAAAATAAGTTACAATGACTTATTAGTAAGCTTCGACGTGGTTTCACTATTTACCAACCTTCCAATTGAAGAAGCACTACAGTTAATAGAAAAAAAGTATAAACCACCACAGCATGTAATAAATTTTGCAAGACACTGCTTATACAACATCTGCTTCACATATGAAGAACATCGATAAACAGGAAGAAGGGGCACCAATGGACTCCCCCTTATCACCAGTAATTGCAAATTTGTTCATGCAAGAATTTCAAGAACGGTGTTTATGGTTAGCGAAGAACAAACCAACTTTGTGGTTAAGGTGTGTGGATAACGCATTTGTAATTTAGAGCAACGGAGAGAAAAAAATTTAAAAAATTCTGACTTACATCAACTAGCTTCATCCAAAAATCCAGTTCACTATGGAAGTAGAAACAGAGGGACAATTGCGACTTCTTGATGTGGCAATAAGAAAGAAAGAAAACAACCAATTGAGGCACATAGTATATCGAAATATATCGAAATGTATATCGATACACTGGGATATAAGTAAATGCCGATCCCCATCACCCTACATCACAGCTGAAATCGGTAATATCAACATTAGTCCATCAATCGCAAAAGTTTGCAGACCTAGAATATCTCAAGGAAGAATTAAATAAAGTACGAAATGTCCTAATCAAAAATGGATTCAAACATTATGACATTCAAAATATTTACAATCCACCATCGAATACAACGCAAGAAACCAAGGAACCGGCGTAGTCCAACGGCTACCTGCGTATGTCAAAGTAACGACGGATAAAGTCAGCAGAATTAATACAAAAATACACCAATGAAAACCAAAAAAAGGTAATTATTTTAAATACTCTGTCCTTTTTGCGTTTGCTTAATGATATGTGTTATTTTGCTATCTATTTCAACTGTCTTCTCCCTTTTTGGTATTTAGAACAACTTGTTCAATTTTCCTCACTTCCTCTCAAATTTACACATGCGGTTTCTATCTACAACCTCTACACACTCGTACATAGTAATACTTGAAGAAGCATAAGGATATGCGAGCTTTACGCTCAAAGCGACGAGCATGAACCTATACATCTATCGCTTGCCTCCACTTTTTCTCACCTTTCTGGCAGCATACGGATACCGCTTCGGAAGTATAATTCATATTTTGAGCCTATCCACGAATCGACACAATTTTTGGTATCTTCGTATGATGTGAAGTCTTGCTCATACAGGCCATCGATAGAGACAAGTGAAAATAAGAAGGATTAATGTTTTGTGAATAAGGTAGATAGGCAAAACTTCTCAATTGAGTGTTTCCAAATAGGTCTTGACCGGCGGCGCAACATGTGGACGAGCATTATCATGCAGGAGCATAATTTTGTCGTGCCTGGAGTAATATTCGGCGCTCTTTTCCTTGAGTGCTCGGCTTAATCTCATCAATTGTGTTCGGTTAATAGCCTCAGTAATGGTTTTCTTCGGTTTGAGCAATACATAAAACCCCAAACAGATCCCATCAGATACACAACAAGAGCTTTATGCCATGAATATTTGGCATAACTGAAGATAATAAAGCATGTTCAGGTAGCCCCATGTTTTCTTCCTTTTAGATTATGATAGTGACTCCATATTTCATCACCAGTAACTATACGGTGCTCAAAATCCTTTCGTTTATGTTTGGCAAGTAGCACTTGACTTGCCAAAAATCGGCGTTCAACGTTTCTCTCGGCAGCAGTTCATAAGGAACCCAATTTTATTGTTTTGAAGCATCCTCAATGATTTCAACCGATGTTAAATTGTTTGTTGAGTCACACCTCATGTGTATACAAGTTCTGCTTGTGCTTGACACGAATCTTGATCTAAAAATGCTTCCAATTTAGCCTCTTCGTAAACTTTCGGGCTTCCGCTGCGTTTTCTGTCTTCGATGTCAAATTCAACGGTCGTAAATTTTGAAACCCCTCACGACAGCTTCTCTCACTTAAGGCAGTCTCATTCTAGGATTTTACAAGCAAACGATGCACCTCAGCTGCAGATTTCTTCAAACTGCAGAAATAAACCAAAAGTTTCCGAAAATGACGCTTATTCGGCTCAAAACTGGACATTTTCGCACATAAAAGAATATGTTATACTGATACAAAACACTAAGGTTATGTCGTTGGCAGATGTCCACCCTTACGATAATGACGTTCTACATCGGACAATTTTACACAAAATTTACTGGTGGCGCCAACTTTTGTCAAACTTCGGAAACCCATCTGTACACCTGTGTATTTATTATATTTTCTGTAATAATATCACAAGACTGCGTTGGTATATTCGACAAATACCCCAAGCGAAACGCAAGCGGTGTTTCGTTAAAGCAATACTAATTTTGTTCGAAAAGGAATGAAGGTATTTTAATATACCGAGAAAATCGAGTGGTATTCGATCAGATTATATCGTTTCTTTCTACTTATAAACAATAAAATACCGTCTTAAAAACTTACTTATTTATTGTAATTATAAACTGTACAATTATTATAAATTACCTTAGTTACTGTGCTTACTTACTGTCATGACTGACATTTCACAGCTAGTTTGATATGTTTCGTTAAAGGGAGCAATGAAAATACGAAATCAAATATACCCCGTCGTTAAGGTAAACAAGTCGTGTTTACACGAGATACTTTTGTGATTGGTTCAAATTTGAGAATAAGCAATGCTGATTGGTTAATTCTACTCTGTATTTGCTTAATTAGTCACTATTACACAATTAGGGTGCTGTACCACCGCTTTTATATATTACTGCAATCAGAAAAGGTAAGCTTTCTAAAAGTTTTATCACACTATGGATCTTATATTAAATAATACAAGCTAAAATCACATTTAAACTAACGTTTAATGTCAAGCGAGATATTCGTCTTACTAAATGTCGACCAAACGTTTTTCCCCATAAATTGCAAACAAAAATTGGTAGCTATATACTATTTTTCGCATAATTTTATTAATAAAAAAAGCACTGGAGAGAATGTCATTCGTTTTTCTCTATATTTGTTTCCATGATAACCTATAGCGCACCGAATTTGGAGAAAATCAATTTCCGTGTATCTCGATAACCCAGAAATTTTTGAACCACAGATATATAAAAGTTTATTTGTCTTCGAACGTAAGGAATACGTTAACCTGAATATTGGGACAACCTGTATAGTTAAATTCAATTAAATGTAGATATAGATACTTACGCAAAATACTTACACATGACTAAACCAACTAGTTCGAGAGCGTCCTAAGTTAGTGTGGCGTATTCTGAACTGATCGAATTTGAGGTAATAAAGCTGCTTTACAACACAAATAATTCTTTTGCTTGATTTAACTGTTTGAAACGCAGTAGTTTCCTAACCCTGGGTTAGCGATAAAATTTGTATTGGTAACAAACGTTACATTATCTTGTGTTGCAAAACAGAAGACAATCTCATAAAATTAAAGAGATTTTATTATTTTTATTATTACTGTCTTTTTGGTAATTGCAGCCAGCTTTTTAATTACAACAAGTCATTATACCATATCATAGAACTATGGATAGTCTTTAATATATGAAAACCAATAAAATTCTTTAGAACTTCGAAACAAGGACGAAATTAAACTAATATTCTGAGAACTTTGAACACAAAACTTTGTCAATCTCACTTTTAGATTTTGAGTTAACAATAAATACTCTTTTAACTTATTTTTAACTGCTACTCACACAGGTTCTTTATATACTATTTAGGCCCTCCATAACTAAGTTTTGAACTTAAACAAAAAGCGGGTACTAGGTTCATAAGTGAAACCTTATCATCCATTTTTAAACTGTAAAATGAATTGAATCCCAAATTGTTACTACTATAATTTTAGAGAATATACAGGGTGTCCCAACGATAGAGTAAAGTAAGTTTATGCTTAACTAGAATTACTTGTGTAAATATTGTATAGACCATGGGGTAGAGGTAAGAAGTGTGCATTTTTTAAAATATTGGAAGTTATACAGGGTGTGCCAGAAAAGCAGGACGTAAAGAAGTATGATTTTTTTAAATAGAACACCCCGTATTTGATTTTAGTTTTTAATTCTACGTGTCCATACAAACATATTTTGTCATACAAAAGATTGGCTGAAAGTTTTTAGTTCTTGAGATATTCGCGTTTAAAGATTATTATGATCATTTTCGTGGGGTTGATGAATGGGCAATTGTTCCGTTATTTCACAATAAAAAAAATTGATATTTCGTGTGAAAAATGAGTGATATTATACTAACGTTTAGACCGAGTAGTATTTCTAATTTTCTCAACAGGGTGTTTGTTATGACCATTCAAATTTGAAAATTCTCAAATTAAAAACAATCAGTTTTTTTTAATTGCACACCCTATATATTTTTATTTCATTTTATTCGGGATTAAAAAATCTATCATTTTTGTCAAATATATTCTATATCTATCTTTGATAGTTTTCGAGTAATTTCGATTTTTTCACACTAGCTACTTTATTTTCGATAACATTGCATTGCATGGATCTTGGTAGCCATGGAAAATAATAATTGCGTTACTAATATACAAAGGTTTCCTACTTGTCAAAATAAACACATATTAAATTTGTCGTTTTCGCATTTAACTTGTTATCAATTCTTGTATCAATTATGGATTATTCGACAAATGAATTAATTGATATGATATACGTGTTGGGCGAGGCTGAAAAAAACCCTTTATAGGCACAACGAATGTACAAAATGAAATATCCTGAACGTCGAATACCTACTACTGTTGGCTTGGAAAATTTGATTGATAGATTTGATTCTAGCGGTAGTGTTAAATACTTCAAACGTAAAGTTGTTAATAAAAGGGCAGCTAATGAAGAAGAAGAACTTGAAATATTATTAAATATTCAAGAAAATCCCCAAGTGAGTTCTAGAACATTAGCGACGATATGTGATACCTCCAAATCAAACGTGAATCGAACAACGCTGAAATATAAGTACCATCCCTATCACATTGAGCTTCATCAAGAATTGCGAGAAGAGGATTTTGCAAGACGAATTGAATTCTGCAATATCATTAATCAACGGCTGCAATTAAATAACAACTTTTTGTGCTCCATAATGTTTTCCGATGAGGCGACGTTTAAAAGTAATGGGACTGTAAATCGGCATAATATGCACTATTACGCCATTGATAATCCATTTTGGCTAGGAGAAGTTCAAAACCAAAATCATTGGTCACTAAATGTGTGGTGTGGTATACTTAATGACCAAATTATCGGTCCCTATTTTTTTGATGATCCATTAACGGGCCGCAGCTATTTGCATTTCTTACGTGAAGAATAGCCTGTGCTACTTGAGGATATCAATTTAGAAGGACGACTAAATATGTGGTTGCAACAGGATGGTGCACCTCCACATTTTTATCGGGACTCAAGGGAATTCTTAAACCAGCAATACCCGGAGAAATGGA
>JARFJB010001166.1:0-2500 GCA_036346205.1 Vesta saturnalis | reverse complement strand
ATATATATATATATATATATATATATATATATATATATATATATATATATATATATATATATATATATATGTATATGTATATATATATATATTATATATATATATATATATATATATATATATATATATAGTATATATATATATGGATATATATATATATTTATATATATATTATATGATTGATATATATGTATGATATATATATATGTATATATATATATATATATGTATTATGTGATATTGTATATATTATTATTATATATTATATATATGTATGTTGATGTGGTGGTGTATATATTGATATATAGTGTATGATGGTGTGCGTGTATGTATTATGTATATGTATTGATTATGTTGTGATGATAGTATGTGTGTCGTTGGTTGCGTATATGTATGCGTGTACGTTGTGTTGTGTATGGTATTGGTTGTGTATGTTGTATGTGGTGTTGTGCGTGTATGCGTGTGCGTGCTTGCGTGTCGTGTGCGTTGTTATTTTTTTTTTTGCGTGTGTGTGCGTGTGCTGTATCGTTTTGGTTGCGTTGTTTCGTATGCGTTATTTGGTTGATTTGTGTCGTGTGCGTGTGCGTTTCGTTATTATTTTGCGTATATTGATTGTGTTGCTTGGTTGCGTTGTGCATTTTGTTATGCTGTGTGGTGTGCGTATGTCTTGTTTATGCGTTGTGTGTATGTATTGTGTGTTTGTACTGTGCTGTATTATTTTTGTGTGTATGACGTGTGCGTGTGCGTGTAGCGTATGCGTGATGCGTGTATGTCGTGTAGCGTGTGCGTGTGCGTGTAGCTGGTTGCTGTGGCGTGTGCGTGGCGTGATTTGCGTGTGCGTGCGTTTATTGTGGCGTATGCATGTTTTCGTGTATTGCGTGTGCGTTATGCGTGTGCTTTCGTGATTTTTTGTGTTGTATCTGTTTCGTGTTATTGTGTTTTGTTGTTTGTTGTCGTTTTTGTGTGTTTCTGTGCGTGTGCTTGGGTATGATGAGTTATGCATGTATTGTCGTGGCGTTTTTTGCGTCGTTTGTGTCGTGTGTAGTTTCGTGCGATTTTTTTTATTTGTGCGTGTTGTTTCGTGTTTGCGTGTGCGTGTGACGTGATGTAGTGATGCTGTTAGCGTGCGTAGTGCGTGATGTGCGTGGCGTGGCGGTGCAGCGTAAATGAGTGCATGTATGTATGCAGTGCAGTTGTTGTGCATGTGCGTGTGCAGTGTTCAGTGCATGTGCATTGCATGTGATATGTGCGTGCGTGCGGTGCGTAGTGCAGTGCGAGTGCGATGCTGAGTGCGTGTGCAGTGCGTGATATATTGCTGTGCGTGTGCGTGTGATTATAGTGCTAATGCGAGTGCATGCAGTGCGATGTAGTGCAGTGCAGTGTGCGTGAGTGGTGCGGTGCAGTGCAGTATGTGCGTGCGATGCGAGTGCAGTGTATATTTGCTGCAGTATCGTGCTATGCAGTGAGTGCTAGTGCATAAATGCATGTGCTATGCAGTAGTGCAGTTTATTATGCGTAGTGCAGTGCGTAGTGCGGTGCGTGATGCGTGAGTGATGCGATGAGTGACGTGAGTGCGTGAGTGCGTGAGGCGTGAGTGCGTGAGTTTGCGTGAGTGCGTGAGTGCGTGAGTGCGTGAGTGCGTGCGTGCGTGAGTGCGTGAGTGCGTGCGTGCGTGCGTGCGTGCTGCGTACGACGCCCGTGCGTGCGTGCGTGCGTGTGTGTGTGTCTCACGTATAGTGTTCAAATGTTTCACGATGACGCTACTATATATATATATATATATATATATATATATATATATATATACGTCACCCTGTAACTCTGCATCTGTACATATAATTATCAGCATACAATTCTGCGTCCCATGTATTTCTGCGTCTGAATACGGACGCAGAAATGAAGCCGGTGGTAAGCGATCAGTGATGACGTAGTTAACGCATAAAATATTTTTCGCAAAAATTATGGTAAGTTTTCTCAGCTTGTATTTTATAGTTCCTATAAATTTCACGTGAGCGTTGAAGTCGCTTCGCGTATACTACCTTGAGTATATTTTTTTGAGTGTACTTCCGATTTCTCTGCCTCCGCAAAATATGGCAAACGTGCATGTTATTCGTTCTTTCGCATGTAACATAACTCTTAATTATTTTTATTCTGACTATCAAGCAAGTAGTTGTGTGAAAGTATAATATTAATTTTTTTACAAACAAGGTAAGTTAAAAACCTTTTAAGCAATTTTCACTAATCCTACAAGTGACCTTTGAGTGGGATGTTTGTAATCTTTTGCATGAATTTTGCTGAACAGAATAAGGCAATTGGAAGTATCCGATTTCAAAAACAATATTATAAATAGCAATAAAAGCAATTTTGAAAAAAGTATCTAGTGTAAATTATGAAAAAGTCAAGTAATCTTTTATTTACTTCTACCTAGTTATGAATATTTTTGTCTAATGGTACATATTAGTGTTGTTGATGTTACGTACTTTAATTAAGACGTTGATAA
>JARFJB010001165.1:0-40673 GCA_036346205.1 Vesta saturnalis | reverse complement strand
GAAAGCCAAATCACATATAAGAATAGTCATGCGCACCAAGGTTACTTTAAATTATTGATTTGATTACAAACACCAACGAGATCGTTGGCCCCTGCTTATGTAATACGTAGAATATTACACAGCGCCACCTGATAAATACCACGCCACCGTTTACAGGGTCGGCCTAGGCGTTCGTAATAAATCAAAATAAATCGTCATTATTAGGATTTTTGGTCCTAACAGACAAGCAACTGAACCACAATAATTTATATTTCCACATAAACGGCTCAGGAGCCAGTAATTACACCACTACCGTCCACGGGGGAGCAACCAAAACGGGCGCTACCAGGAAGGACATCCCGGGTAACCTGAGATAAGATATTCTTGTTAATTTATTTCCTTTAGTTTAGTACCTGATTATTTAGTTTTATAGAAGAAATAGGTAATATACGTTTAAAACATTTTTGTTGCAATTATTCAAAGTGTACAGTGTTAAGCACCAAAATATGAACCACCCCGTCTGGTTAAGACAAGACCCGATTTGAGCTAGACCAAGGTAAATTAAAATACACCATTTTAATTATTGTAAAGCAAAGGCATTTACAACATGTTCCAATTTTAACGGCAAAAGAAATGCACCTGAACTAATCAAAGGTGTTGGATCAGCATGTAAACCTTCTACAGTGTTGTGTATGTATGAATTTATTTACTTGATAATCATAAATTGTCATTAAATGTTATTGTAGTAATTACTTTCATGAAATTATGAAATAAACTTATTTATTTCATACTAATACGTTATAAGCAAATAAAACCTTAGTTACCGTAACCATAAACACGTTCATAACTCCCTTGGGAAGTTATGAACTGGTATCTAGACAGTTATAGATCTATAACTGACCTTTAATCTTTCTAATGTATTTTGACAAATATTTGCAAACTTGTCAGTTTTTATATCCATAATAACCATGCCTACTTAATTTTGAAAACACCGTTCATTTAATTTTAATAACCAAAAAATTTTTGACGTGTGAAATAAAATTATTTATCTATCACGGAAGTTATGTATGTTAATAACCTCAGGACTAACATCCCTCGGGATTGCAATCCGTTGCCCTCGGTAATTAACATACCCACAACTTCCTTTGATATATAAATAACTACTAATTGCATTAATGGTAACGTACATAGCGCGTAATATACCTAAGAAACACCAAATGCAAAAAGGGTGCGCCGGGATATAGACATGACACATACGTAAAACGCATTAGTGTATTCCAGAAGAACGAAGAGGGCATAAGAAATCAAATGGTACAAAATAGAATCTAGTTTTTATTTATTAGTTCTGTACTTGTAGTCTGTAGAAGTATAAAATTGCAACGAAGGTTAGAGTGACAGTTTTGTAATCTGTGACGTAGGATTATCTGCACAAGTAAATTTATTCGTAGTATTTGGCACTGATTGAAAGTATAAACGATGGAATGGGTCATGTTCTCCAGTACCGAACCAACCTTCTTTTCATTCTTGTTACAGTACGAAAATCTAACTGAATGGTTTCATAAATATTAATACCATTGTATGAATCGTATAGACTACAGCAGGTTTTCAGTTAACAACATTTGAAGTGGGTAAAGATTGTAATATAAATAACAATAACATGAATGCTAACGTATTTAGGTGTATCCATGTATCCGTCTCATTACCATTACGTATTCCATATACAGGATATAATAATCCATGCATTATTGAGCAAGCAGTTAATTCCAGATTAATTAGGATTAAGATCCAAAGAATTAACTATATTATAAATAAATTTTTAAAATGAGTTCCGATACTCCAAAAATTAAATAAGATAACTCAACCTATTAAAGATATTCCGGAAGTGCCAAATATGTGTGTAAGTTTTAATTCTTACTTAATTTTCTGTAACGTGCCAATTCTGGGCTATTGTTACCTTCATTTGTTTTCAATTTTTGGCTATCGTTACCTTAATTCAGTTTCGAAATTTGCATTATTATTGATAAATATATTTGCATTACACAAGTACCTTTAAGCATTTCTTTTTTTTTTCTTTCAATAATTAAATTTTTTATATGTCGATATTTTCACTTTAGTCTACATAATTACGAACGTCCCTGTGTACATTTCAAATATCTATTTTAGTTGTTTTATGCGCAAATGCGTATTGAACACGCTTAGTTCACTTTTTTTCTGTTTTTTCTACCGTATCGCTCGTGATGTTATCTTTTTTAAGTTCTGCTTCCCTTTTATAAGGTATATAAGGCTTTTAATTACATTTTTGTAAATATTATATTTATTAGAGAACAAAGAAAGGGTACGTCCCTACATTAAGGAAGGCCGCTGGGGTTAAGATAAAGTTTTAATTTTGGTAAATTTCTGTATCGCGGTAAAGGCGTCGTGTGACGTCACGGGTAATGCATAAAATGGCGCATGATAATGGATTGTCATCTTCACGAGTATAAATGTTTGGCATAAATCACACATGCTGTTATATATATATATATATATATATATATATATATATATATTCTGCGTTGGTCGTTTAATCTACATTTCTCTTATTGTAGGTGGAACACAAATAAAAATTACCTAAGTTGATACATGAGTAGCACACGGGCACCACTTTCACTTTTTGTGACATTTGACCTTAGGAATTTCCCACGACCGGCCACGTGGGAGACCGTATTTTTTACCCTTATTTTTATGGTTTCTTTTCAGAGGCCTTTTTCAACCCGTTGATGGAATTTTCATCCCTAATTTTGGTCTTTTTGACAGCAATTTTTTTGTCGGCCGTATTTTATGGGTTCTTTCCGGAGGCTTTTTCAGCCCTTGATGGAATTTTCAACCCTTTTTGTTGTACTAGGACCCTTTTTTGTACTTGCTCACGTGAGGGGTGTATTTAGGGGTTAGTCTTGGGGTGGGGGTTGGACTTAGACTTGGGGTTGGTTCAGGCGTTGGTCTTGGATGGGGGCTGGGGCTGGGTGACGGCTTCTTTTTGGGGGGCCTTTTTAAACCCTAATTATGGTTCTTTTGGTAATATTGAGAGCAGTACAACCCCTGGAAGGTAGGCAATTGCACGTGTTCTGATTGAAAAAGATTTTTATTTAAGCTGTGTTTATTAATATGTATTAGGACCCATTTTTATTTTACCAAATGAGATTGCATAATTGTATTTGTTTTAATTCCCATCTACATATTGTGATCTTTTACCTATACGAAAATTTATTTATACGTTGGAGTTGTATTCTGATAATTAAATTTCACTGTCATTTTAAATTAATCTCAACACGCAATGCAAAAAATTATTTAAAAGTTAATTACACGACAGTAATCAGAATATTGTTTTTCTAAACGAATATTAAAAATGGTTGCTTTCCTTTGAAATATCTTTAATCACCATCCTCTCGTTAAAATTATTGTATATACACAGGTCCTCGGTATCCAAACACTTAATATTTTTAAAAAAGATATGTTGTTTGCACTAGCTGTAATTAAATCTGTGCAACTAAATAAATAAATAAAGGTTTTTGGTTGTGTTTCTGTGAACATGTAATAATTAGGTAGAATGAATCACAAGTACGAGTAGGTTTACTAAAATATTGACCTTGTTGACAGGCATCTTTACAATTGTCAAAAGCCAGCTTAAGTTAAAATCCATTCAATATGTAAAAATGCAAGGAAAATCTTTTAATACCTGCTGTGAGAATATTTAGCATTTTTAGGAAAGTGATGATTGTAATTTTACTTAGAAATTTCTGTGTATTAAGCAAGTTTCATCTCATTGGTGCACCCCTCTATTAAGGGAAGATATTTTCCGCTTTCAGACGAGAACGAGTATTTTTTTAGTTAGTTAAGTTTTAGTTTTTGTAATGAACCAGTGCGGTTCATACTGTACAACATATATTATATTTAACATGTAAATAAATTTTGTAGTTCGGTAATTATACGTTTTATTTTACCGCGGTTGCTCGCTCGCCGTACAAGAAGTGAATCCCAATTAATATTGTTAATCATTGCGATTAATGTCGATGGTGCTACAAACGGCCATCGATTTACGAACATTAAATGGTCCTTCGAGCCGGATTTAATAATCAATCATAATTAAATCACGGTAATAATTATCAACAAGTGGGTCGAATCTACAGTGAAGAATCTTTAACCCATCTGTATTGCAACGAACACATCCATTCGGCCATCCCACTGCGTACTGAAACAACTTACCATAGTCCGTCGGATTGGAAGTCGGTTTAGTGTAAGTAATTTTATTGTTATTTATCAAGTATACCGCTGTGAGATTCATTCGTATTATTTCAATAAGATGACGAAAGAAAAAGCGCTACTAGGGCTTTGATTAAAGCAACCAGTACAGTATCGAAATTAGATTCAATTCAAAAGTTTATTGAGGATCTGCCCCGCAATTAGATGAATCGCTTTTGCGCGAATTAAAATACGAAACCGCATCTTTGCCCTCACTTGAGGACAAATATGAGGAAATATACGTGGAGTTGGTAGAAAAATCTCAGGATATTGCCCAATTACCCTCTTTAAACGAATTTCACGAAAAGTGCGCAAATTAGTAGGTGCCGCGGCCGTACGCGAGAGTACTTTTAATGAGTCGCATGTGGTCCAGGCAGCTAAATATTTACCTTCAAGCGGGTTTTGGAAATTCCCAGGCATTACCTAAATTAAATTTGCCGACATTTGGTGGTAATTTAAGCGAATATGTCGCGTTTAGGGATAGCTTTCATTCGATCGTTGATAAGCACGATATTTCGTTTGTGCAGAAATTAACCTACCTTAAATCATCCTTGACCGGCGAAGCTGCCAATGCCATTAGCGGATTAAAGGTAACAAACGAGAATTACGCAATTGCTCTAGAAATTCTTAAGGAACGGTATGATAAACCAAAACAAATTGTACAATCTCACGTAAAAAATATACTGGATTTGAAACCCTAACAAAACAAAACGTGGCCAACTTAAGAGAATTTACCGATAATTTAAACAGGGATTTGCTTTGCTTACGTAATTTAAACGTATCGGACGATCAGTTAGCAGGCGCGCTACTTACTCAGATATTATACGCGAAATTAGATAACGAAACGAAAGAAAAATTACGGCGTCATTATCCAGATCGCGTTCTTACTGTCGATGAAATTGTTGCCTTTTTGCAAAAAAGAGTTCAGTTTCTTGCTGATACGAGCTTTGAGGGTGACAATATTAATAAAAACGAAAGCGTAGGTGGCAACAAGTTCAAATCGCGGCCCGTAACTTTGATGGCGTCCCAAAGTCGTACTGTAGAATGCGGAATGTGCAAATCTGACCACGATGTTAGTCAATGTTCACAATTTTTGGCGTTGGACGTTAATCGTCGCTTTCATATCATAAAAGAATTACAATTATGTCGTAATTGTTTAAGACATCCCTTTAAGCAACGTTGTACGTCTAAATATACTTGTCGACAGTGTAAGAAGGCTCATCATACTTTGTTGCACTTTCCCAAAACCTTTAATCAACAACAACCGTCAACCTCACATCCTGTCACCAATACCAGTGAGTCATCAAGCACCGAAAGCGCGACAAGCATTGATGCTCAATTACCCGCTCCCACATTGACGTGCCAGAGTACAATTGAATCTATCACCCTGCTTGCTACTGCAGAGGTGTACGTACAAGATTCAGAAAATAATTTTCATGCGGTGCGTTGCTTATTATATAGTGGTTCCATGAACAACATAATCACTGCGCATTTATTAAAAAGATTAAATTTACCTGTTTTTGACGTGGATATGACTATTGCTGGGATAAATTCAAATACAATAAAAATTAATAAACGCGCGTGGTTACAAATAAAATCGATGCATAATAATTACGCCACACGTTTTGATTGCCTAGTTATGCCAAAGATCACGTCCAAAATTCCTATGATCGCGTTTGATGCAAAATCATTGAACATTCCATCGCACATCAAGCTGGCGGATAAAAGGCTTCACTTTCCTGGTGAAATTGATTTGCTAATAGGGGCATCCTGCTATTATGACATTGTTTGCGATGGAAAATTATATTTGGGAGACAATCTTCCTGTACTGCAAAACACGACTTTGGGGTATGTACTTGTGGGTAGACTCTGTCACCAAATCGGTCCGGAAAACCAACGCGTCTGCGAATTGCGCTTGCCCATATATGCGTATCCAATAACGATCTAAACGAAAACTTGCATAAGTTTTGGGAGATGGAAGACATACTGCCTCGATCAAAATCATCCCTTTTATCCACTGAAGAAAGGATGGCGGAAGAACACTTTACAAACACTATCGCGCGTGATAAAACAGGGAGATATGTAGTAACCATTCCTTTCAATTCAAACATCAACAAGTTAGGAAATTCGTATTCGGGTGCCTTGCGTAGATTTCTTTCCCTAGAAAAGCGGTTATCAAAAAACCCCGAAAATTTGCGTATGTACAAGGAATTTATGCACGAATACGTCCAGCTAGGGCATATGTCACCATTATCAAAAAATCAAATTAAACAAGTGAAATATTTTTTGCCCCATTTTGAAGTTGTTCGACCGCACGCCATAACTACGCGCCTTCGCGTGGTGTTTGATGGAAGTGCTAAAACAGATACAAATACTTCGGCGAACGATTGTCAGTTATTAGGGCCAGTAGTTCAAAGAGACTTGTTTTCCATCATTCTCAACTTTAGAGAGAATGTTATAGCATTAATAGGTGATTGCGAAAAAATGTACCGTCAAATCCAAGTTGATCGAAATCAACGCTTGTATCAATGCATTTTGTGGCGAGAAGATCAGTCAGAAATGGTACAAGTTTACGCTTTGAATACGCTAGTATACGGCATGAAAAGTTCTTCCTGTCTCGCCACAAAGTGCTTACAGCACATTGCAATAAGCAACGCTGACGCCTTTCCTTCCGCAGCTCATAGCATTTTAAACGACTTCTACGTCGACGACTATTTGACCGGTGGTAACTCTCCAGAAGAAGTAATTCGATTGCGCGAGCAAGTTACAAATACACTGATCCAAGCGGGCATACCCTTGCGAAAGTTTATGTCAAACGACGCATCCGTTATACCGAACGCCCAAAATACTAAAGACAAATTTTTTACAATTCCCTTGGAAGAACGAGCCAACGTCAAAGCGCTAGGGTTAAAATGGGAAACTGAACCCGATGTAATAACTTATAAGTATTCATCAGTAATGAACAATTCCACGTTAACGAAGCGGAATGTGTTGGCAGCGGTCGCACAACTATTTGATCCCTTGGATCTGGTGTCTCCAGTAGTCATTCGTGGAAAAATCTTAATCCAAAAAATTTGGATGTCTGGGACCGATTGGGACCAAACCATCGAGCTTGCGCACCAGACTGAGTGGCTGGATTTATTAAAAGATTTACAAAATATATCAATACTTCAAATACCGCGCGCGGTAATTATTCCAAATGTGCTTAGCGTTGAAATTCATGGATTTTCAGACGCAAGCTGTCGCGCGTTCGGTGCTTGCATATACGCCAGAAGTATTCGAACGGATGGTCTGATAGTGAGGCTTTTGTGCTCCAAGTCCAAGGTGGCGCCTTTAAAGCAACAAACGCCCCCGCGTATGGAATTAAGCACGGCAGTGTTATTAGCACAGCTCGCCAGAAGGATTAGGGAATCTACGAAACTAGAAATTTCTAAATTTTGTTACTGGTCCGATTCACAAATAACACTGGCTTGGATTATATCCACACCCAGCAGATTCAAAGTATTTGTGGCAAATCGCATTGCCGTTATACAAGAATGTACAGAACCCCGCGACTGGCGATACGTGCGCACAAAAGACAACCCCGCTGATCTTATATCCCGTGGAGCATCCATAGATGAGTTAAAAAACAATCCCTTATCGTTCCATGGACCGAAAATTTTGCAATCAGCAACCTCCCAATGGGAAGATCAAAGATATGATCAACAGGAACAACCATTGCTTGAATTAAAAACAATCAATGTTTCTCTAACCTGCGTCTCGCGCAACGACTTCTTGCAGTCGATGCTTAACAAATTTTCGTCACTCGCGAGACTGCAGAGAACGTTAGCATTTGTCATTCGTTACATCAACAAACTGCGCTCCGAACAACGATGCGATCTCGGCAATTTAAGCGTAAGGGAATTAAATACTTCATTAAATGCTTTAATTAAAATGACACAAAGGGAGACTTTCGCGGCAGAAGTAGCAGTTTTAAAAAATGGGCCACATAAGCGTATCAGAAATAACTTATTAATTGCATTAGACGTTTTTCTGGACAATGATGATATTTTGCGAGTAGGTGGTAGACTGAAACATGCGGACTTCGCGTACACTAAGTGTCACCCAGCGCTTCTCCCAAAAACTCACAAATTAACTGAGTTAATTGCTATCGATATTCATAAAAGGTACTTTCACTGCGGCGCGCGTCAACTTCTGTCACTAATGCGTAATCGCTATTGGCCAATAAGTGGGATTGCATTATGTAAGAAAATAAAACGGGAATGTGTCAAATGCTTTCGTGCACACCCAAAGCGAAATGAGGTGCAAATGGGAAATCTCCCGCATTATAGATTGCAAATGAATGTGTGTTTTCACAATACCGGATGCGACCTTGCTGGTCCTATTTTGATAAAAAATAGTTTCAATCGAAATACAAAATTTTTGAAATCATACTTGTGTTTGTTTGTATGTCCGTTAAAGCGATTCATCTCGAGTTGCTCACGAGCTTATCCGCCGAATGCTTTCTGCAGGCGTTCAAACGATTTATAGCTCGTAGGGGTAAACCAAAATGTATGTTTTCCGATAATGGCACGAATTTTGTTGCCGCAGCCCACAAGCTTAGGGAGGCATACGTCGCCTTTCAAAGCGACAATGTTCAAAACTCGATTTTCAAATACACTGCAAGCGAGGGCATATCTTGGAAGTTTATTCCACCTGGAGCTCCCAATTTTGGGGGGTTGTGGGAATCTAATATAAAAACTTTAAAGTCTATGTTATATAAGATAGTTGGTAGAGCGCATCTTACGTATGAATCTCTTATGACGGTACTTGCACAGATAGAGTCTGTTATGAACTCACGGCCTTTGTGTCCGTTATCTTCCGATCCTTCGGACTGTGCCCCTCTGACACCAGCCCACTTTCTCATTGGACGCCCGGCTACAGAGGTGCCACAGGTGGGCTTAGAAAGTCTACCTTCGCATAGGCTTGACCAATTTCAAAGATGGTCAGACTTAAACCATGGGTCAACTCGAATTTCTGGCGCAGATGGATGCCGGAGAGGTCTTACCTGGCCTGCAGAACTTCAAAAACGCCATAAGTGGGTACAATCGTTCGGAAATCTACTTAAGGTAGGTGCGTTGGCTATCATTGCCGATGAGACGACCGTCAATTCCTTACCTGTGGAACTCCTTGGCGAGGATTACAGAACTCCATACCCGGAGACGATCGGTTACGACACGTGTCGTCACGTTTAAATACCTCATTAGGTGGTTAAGTTCGTGAAACGACCTGTTCTGAAACTGTGTGCTTCCGAAGGGACTATGACCTTGTGTTTACGTGACATCGTGAATATTCGTCAAGCCACGATAAGACGATAGTTTCAGATTAATGTATAAATTGTTACAGGCTATTTTAATTTAAACCTCTTAAGTGTAAATCTGGTTTATAGTTATATCAGAATACTTTTACATTGAAACCAGTGTGATTTCATTTAGGAAAGGGATGTAAGTTGTTTCTGTGAATTCATGTTAATAATTTAGGTATGAATGACCATCACAAGGTACGAGTATTTGGTTTACTAAAATATTTGACCTTGTTGACAGGCATCTTTACAATTGTCAAAAGCCAGCGTTAAGTTAAAATCCATTCAATATGTAAAATGCAAGGAAAATCTTTTAATACCTGCTGTGAGAATTTATTTTACGCATTTTTAGCGAAAGTGATGATTGTAATTTTACTTAGACATTTCTGTATTAAGCAAGTTTCATCTCATTGGTGCACAACGCCTCTATTAAGGGAAGATATTTATGACGCTTTCAGACGAGAACGAGTATCTTTTAGTTAGTTAAGTTTTAGTTATTGTAATGAACCAGTGCGGTTCATACTGTACAACATATATTATATTTAACATGTAAATAAAATTTTGTAGTTCAGGTAATTATACGTTTTATTTTACCGCGGTTGCTCGCTTCGCCGTACAAAGTTGAATCCCAATTAAATATTGTTAATCCATTGCGATTAATGTCGATGGTGCTACAAACGGCCATTCGATTACAGTGTTTAAGCCTTGACCGATTTTATGGCTGCACGTATAAGGCACACTAATTACCACTTTCTATGTAAATTATGGACTTATGCTTAATTGATTTAAAAGTGGTTATTCGAGTAAAACAGTAATTTTGGAAATGTAAATAAAATATTATATGTCGAAGGCCATTAAACAGTATGCGTTGGGATAATCGCTTCTCGATATATCGTTGCCCTCATTCAAAAATGAATATCCGTACCTGGAATTGAATAGGTGGTTGATTGTGCCTCATAACCCATTAGCTCATAATAGTCTTGAGTTAGTAAGCGCCTTGGAAAGGAATTTGTTGGCCGTCGATATATAACGACATGTAATTAAACTTATTGACTTTGTGATTAAAAATTGAATGGATTCGAGGGTAATCACCGTTAAAGGCTTTATTTGCGTCAAAACCTACGATACATCGTTTAGGGAAGATGTTATCCAGTGATTTTCGCTGTATACGCGCTGGTATAGTTAACACTTTTACGTCGGCCCTGTAACAGAATATTTTGCTGCAGCTGTTTCTAAAGCTTTAGCCTGTGCAATTTGAATGGTGGGGTTGATTCGCATACGTCTCTCCAGTAAACTAGCGTCCATAATTCGCGTCTTGTAAGTTGAAGCGTGAGCCGCCATTAGGCTAAAGGTATTTCTTGATCGTACAAATTCAACCTTTAATTCAACACCGCTTATGAGACACTTTTCCTGATTAAACAAATCCGAGTGCATGTGACCAATCATCTCGATTTGTTTGCTGGTCGCTGCAAGTACATGACATTTCGAGAAACCGTTATTTGCGTTTCCCAGTGTATTCATCTGCCCAGCTGTATCATTGTGCCATAAGGTACAACCTGGATGTGAACTCTTGACCTCCTTTCCATAATTTAGCAACGTTTCGATATATGAGCGGTAGGCGTAGGTGTTTATTGGTTATGACACCATCTTCTGATTTAAGTAAACCTCCACTACGGTAAAGTATATGAAAAAGGATTTTAAATTAATGCCATATAAAAATTAGACCTTACAAGAAATAAAGACAACAGATTTTCCAAAAAGATTTTTGCCAGAAAATTCAAAATTCAATAGAGAACATTGTACATTTCTTAGTTAAATTAATAACGTCAGACGAAGGCAGTTTTCATTTAAATGGAAAAGTAAATAAGCATAACTTTAGATTTTTGGCAAAAACAAATCCTCGACAGTTTGAAGAACACGTTAAAGGTTCACCGAAAGCCCTAGGCTGGTGTGGTTTTTTTTTTATGATTGTGTACCTGAACAGGCTAAACAAGGCCTATCGTGCTAAAGCACTCAGGAACACTTAGGAGGATGGATAGAGGGATAATGAATTGCCAATAGATGCCTATGAACAGCTACCTTAAATTTTCTCATATCATAAGTGAGAGGAAAACAGGAACTAGGGAGATCATTCCAGAGTTTAGAAGCCGTGTAGAAAAATGTGGACTACACCCGTTTGGTACGACAAGTGGAGATTTGTACTGCATACTGATGATGTGAATGAGCGAACCGAGTGTTTCTCGCAAAGATAGCCGGAGATGGTATCAAAGAATGTAATTCACCAGCACAATAGCCGTTGTAATAACGATAATACAGAGAAAGAACTGAAACCATCTTTCTATGCTCAAGGGACTGTATGTGAGAAGTTAAGGACGGGTCATTTATAAGCCTAATCGCTCTCTTTTGAATACGATCAACGATATCGAGAGCGTATTGGGGAGCACTAACCCAAAGGTGAGAATTATATTCCAGATGAGGCCGAATTTGGGCCTTATACAGCAGAAGGAGTTGTCAAGAGGTAAAGTACTGCTTAGATCTGTACAAGAAGCCTATTTTACGAGCAGCTGTTTTGGTAGCTGACAGAAGATGGTCAACCCATGAGAGATTTGAAGATACAGTCATACCCAACAGAGTAACAGAGTCTGAAAACTTAAGAACTGAGCCATTCATACTTACAACAGGAAATGATCGATCTTTTTTGGCGGACATAAGGCAACACTAAGTTTTGTTAGCATTAAATTTAACTAGATTATTGCTTCCCCATTCGAGAATACGTTGAATGTCTTTGTTGATTGAATTTGTCATTTCAGCTTTAATTTCTTGATTTGACATAGAAGGTGGATTATCACTATGAGTAGACTGAGATGAACTACAGTGAAGAGTGCTATCGTCAGCAAAGCAATGGATGGGGTTAGTTGTTGAAGAAATAAGGTCGTTTATGTACAGCAGAAAAAGTATAGGCGCTATAACGGATCCCTGTGGTACGCCCGCGTTAATGCTAACTTCTTTTGAAAAAAAGCCATCAACTACGACACGTATTTGTCTTTTATCAAGGAAACTAGAAACCCAGTTGATGAGCGTATCATTTAACCCAAACGAGGTGGTATCTAAAAGTAAAAAAATATATGGACCATTTTTTAGCACCAATTGTAATCTCTTCCACGTATGTTGGCATGAATTTTTTTTACCCCAAATTGCAAGGAAATCTATTAAATTTCGTTTATTTTCAACAAGATGAAGCTTCACCCCATTATGCTCACATTATGAGGGATTCTCTGAACAACGTTTTTGGAAACCGGTGAAATGAAAAAGGGGGCCCTATATCCTGGACACCTCGTTTTCGGGACTTGACAGTTCGAGATTTCTTCTTATGGAGAAGTGTAAAAGAGCGTTGCTATCATCCACTACCTCAAAATTTAAAGAAATTGAAACTTAATGTCAGAAACATTCCTGAAGAATATTTAATCAATAGTTCTAATAAATCAAATTTAAATATGTGTATTGAAGTCGGTGAATGGCATTTTCAACACTTACAGTAGCTTTTTTTTAAATTATTCTAGCCTTGTAACTTTTATTTTGTGAATAACGTGTAGCTATGTATTTAGCAAATTTCCATTGTTTACTAGTATTCTCTGTTTAAGTGTCAGGGATCCTGTACTTCAAAATTGTTTATGTCAACGAAGTTTACTAAACGTAAACACTTTCTTTCCACAGGCGACTTTTAAAAAAAATAGCATTTAAGTAGTATGCTTAATCGATATGCGGTCAATTATTTTGGAGGCCTATAAATTCGTTATTTTTTGCAACAACCATAGCTTATGTTAATTTTCTGATAGGGGAGAGATTGGGCTTAAACAATATTGCAAAATATACAGGGTGTACTATTTAAAATAACAAAGTTTTTCTATACTCGAAAATCAGCTATTTTATTTTCGGCGTGACTGAAGATAGTAAAACATTTATATGAAGCGATATACAGATCGGTAAGGAGAGCATATTGAAATAGTTTTATTAATTTCTATTGCAAATAATAATCAATAAAATGTTTCCTAGCACCAGTCTAGTTACTAGCAATAATGAGCATAATTCAATTTGAACGTGAAAGCATTACTATTAAATATTTAGGATGGCGAGTTAATAAAATAATTGGTGCATATAAGCAACAGATCAAGTATCAAGTGCGTAACAAATAGTAAATTATATACCAAGGGACAAGTACAATTTTTAATCTCGTGAGTGAAGTGGTTAAAACATAGTTTAGTACTGTTATATATATATATATATATATATATATATATATATATATATATATATATATATATATATATACGTAATTTTTTGCACCTATAACAAATAAATTAAAAGGTGTTGTTATATTAGAAAGGTAAATCGCACCATGGTCTAGCTCAGGGAGGTACAAACTTATAAAACTTACTGAATATGAGAACTCGTTCATCAGGTGTGAGGAAAGCAGAGATATTTTCATAGATATAATCAGTATTAGCATTTGTTTTAATTGGGCACCACTCAATTTCTAGGTTTAATAAATAAAATACAACAAAAATTAAGAAAGGTTGTATCTCAGAACATAACAGGTAATCTGAATAAGCACTAAACATCTGTAGTTATATGTATATTTAATAAAGCAAAATGTCTGATTAATATCAGAATAAAATAACTAAAACGATACTTCTTGTACTACCTTACAATCTTAAAATCACTAAATTAAACACAGTAGATAAACGTACAATCAATGTATACTTAGAATCCAAAATGAAATCTATTCAAAATGTAGGTATTCAATAATAAAACGTATATTGACCAATGTCAACAAATTACAGTTGTGATAGGTTATGAACTCAAATGTTTTTATTTCAGGAGCAGGACTAATTGTTCCTTTTCTTAACCGTATCAAAATAACACTAACTGATTTGTTATTTACTTAACTGCACTAAAATGATAAGTACTTACTTGTACAAAACAAATATTTTAATCTCGTCTTAAACGAACTGTAGCTTGAGAATTTTCATTTCCAATTCCAAGACTAACATACGATAATGTAAAGGTAATTTCCATTTGTAGTTAACGTACAAATAAACGAAACAGAAACGTATAACGAAAGCAGCTTCGAACGACGAAAGCTCTTTATAACGACGAACGCAGAATATGTCTAACAGCATATATGATTGATGCAAAACAAAGGTATCTCCATTTATGTTCATAAAGATGACATTGCATTAACCTGTCATTTTAACAAAGTAACTGTACATGACGTCATACCCAAGCCACTCAATGTTTTTTGATGTAGTAAACAATTTTTCAAATTTGACAAAATTGTTTACTACATCTTTAACAATTTTTAACAAACATTACTACTGACGAAGATAACTGTAAGTGTTATCGAAACGTTTAGATTGTATAATTTAAAGTACACCATTATAAAATCCCAAAAAAGATAAGTATTTTATTATGAGTGTTAATGGTGAAAGTTTACATTTTAATATTTATTATAATTACAATTTATGTGTTTCAGTTAATATTTTTTAGTTTCTTATGTATCCACAGCTTGCTTTGACCGACTAATGTTACTCTTCATCAGTGTTATCAACGAAAAAAATTGAACAAACTTAAATATCTCCGAAACTATTAGAGATAGGTATAGAACATATTTATAAAAATTAAAGTCGGTTAATAGACGAAGACAAGGCATTAAAAAATATAGGGTGTGCCATTAAAAAAAATGAAGATATAGCATTTTCCAATTTATGTTATTGAATTAATTTTTGTGTTCACCGTGTATATTGAAATCCAATTTTGACAATAGATTAAAGTAAGCTCATGTATGGATAAATTCTATACCAAAGATTATTTTTTTATCTTTAAAAATAACTGAGATAAAAAAGATGTAAAATTATAAGGAGAATTGAAAAATAAAATAATATATAGGGTGTTCTATTTAAAAATCAAAAGTTCTATATTGTACCGCTTTTATATTACATCCTGTAAAAACTAAACTATTTTTAGATTATGCAGCTTATAAAAATAGACAACTATCCGATTTAAACTTATCTTCTAAGTTTAATGGCTAAGGAGCTATCGACCGAATACTCACTATTGGGACACCCTGTATATATATATATATATATATATATATATATATATATATATATATATATATATATATATATATCAAAACATCAAGAATTTGTCTATTTCTATTTTTGCATAAAAATAAATTTATAAACGACGTATGTCCCTGAGTAACAATGTCAAATATTATGGTGAAATTTTCATACCGGGGGAATTTTAAATATTTTCTAGACTTTATTAAATCCATCGACTAGTTTGTGTTTTATATTTATTTCTCAATAGATCAAGTAATTATTTGCAGTTAATTGTTTCATACGCTTTAAGCGGTTTGATTAAGGATACAATTCTACAGGTTAACCATCTGGTTCTTTAATTTGAGCCATTAACACCACTTAGCAGATATCCTCTACGTAATTAGCGACTTTAGGAAAAACATACCTTCCGGGTAATGAACGTTGTATCTATTTGGTAAGTGTAAGGGTATCATCATTAAGCTTCGCTAGTTCTTTAAGTATCAATTTTAGTTGTTGTAATAAGTTTCCGTAATACTCGCCATTTATTGTTTTCCCCTTTTCTGAGTAGTCGACCAAGTCGATTCCATGACAATACAAAAAAAAAGACAGTGGCCATAATCTTTCCCACTGGAAAAACAGAACCTTTACTTGTCCATAGTTAATAGCGAAGACCCCGAAACAAACCCTTCTCAGCGCGCATATCGGTTTTATGCAATCACGTCGGGTAGTTATGCATATGGGTGAGACGTGAGCAACGTTCATTAGTTTGACGCGAGCGGAGGTAACAGTCGGGATCTGAAGCAGAACATGTTGAAGTGTTTTCGTAATGAAAGAGGATATAAAAATAGATTACTACTTAATTCTGGAATTTATTACATAACAAAAATTGTCCATCAATATACAATCCGTCAGGTGACGCCTTTGTAAAGAATTCTAACTCTGCGGGTATACTCCTTAAACCATTAAAAAACTAGAATCTGCAGCAACAGTATCCTTAAAGTAATACTATTCAAATTTATGGTACTGTTTTTAAATAAACAATGTGTGTGTGGGTGTGGGGTGTGTGGTGGGGTGTGGGTGTTGGTGTGGTGTGGGTGTGTGTATGTGTGATAGTGAGTGTGAGTCAGTGTAAAACCTACGTAGATTTCGAATTTAAGCTTGATTTCACTTCTTCTGAAGGTGCTTAGATTTTGGGAAAAATCCAGCTGCGGAGAGACGGGGTGTATTATGGGGGCAGTTTTTGGTTTTTATCAGATAACGGATATATACATCTTAAAAATCTAGATTACTTCTGTTCTATGGAATTTTTTTATACGACGAGTAATTTGGAGGCAAAAGGTTGCCTAGGAATTTAAGTTTGTTCAGATTTTTTCAATATCTGAGTAACGATCAACTCTGTAAAAAAATGTGTAAATAATTTTGTAACAATATAATTTAGTCTTACATAACTTTTCTTTATAAAGTTTCTTAGCGCGAAGTCTAAAAATTTATTATCTAAGACTGAAAATGCTTCAATTGCATTATCGATACCTTTATTGAAGCGGATGGGTTTGAAATCTGGCATGGTTTAAACGTCCATCTGATTATCCCTCTATCCATCCTCCTAAGTGTTCCTGAGTGCTTTAGCACGATAGGCCTAATTTAGCCTGTTCAGGTCCACAATCATAAAAAAAATAAAAAAAAAATATAGCTTAATGATTTTGTTTTTACAATGTTGCCTATTTTCGTTATAAACGAATTAAGATAGGGAAGTCATAATTATCCTAAAAAGATTATTGTTAAAATGATTTCGTTTCTTTGAATTTGCACTTTGCAGGTTGGAAGATCGTGTTTTATTCCATGCCAGCTATTTACGTATACAATAATAATTACGCAATTTATACAATTTTTGTTTGTTTATAACGCTCTTCGACTAAAGCTCTTTAGTTAGCACTCAAACAAATACTTCTTATAGTGAGGTATTTGTAATTACATATGCAACAAAACTAAACACAAACTTCAAATAATTTAATAATACACATTTGCTTATTAAATAATGAAGTAATTGCTATCAAAGCATTATTTGAAAAGTACCAACAGGTGTCGTCTACGCAATTCTTAGTCGAATAAATATAAAGCACTGTGTTTTACTTAAAACCTAGGATCATTTAGATTTGGGTATCTTGTGCTGATTTCGAACCATTAAATTTTAGGTTATGCTCTTTAATAACATAATGTTGTAACTGTATTTTTATCAAGATCAGAATACTTCTTAATACTAATTAACCAAGAACATTTAATGAGGATTACGACATAATGCAAATGCTTCTTATTACCCTGCCATGAACGCAACTATAAACTGTAATTAATATCTTAAGTGACTATAAAAATATTTATTGCCGTATTTTAGTCAGTACGTTCGTTAAGTAGCCCATAAATCTTCAGTAAATAAAATGAAATCCCTTGTAAGAAGAAGAGAGATGTTGGCACGTACTTCACAGTGCCAAAACGTTACAGAGTCAATTAATCTAGCCAAACAAAGTCTAGAAATGAATTAGATTAAAATACTATCCAGATACAGTTAAAAATAGACAAGTTTCAGTAAATCTGCATTGAACATAAGATTAGTATGCTGAACAAATGCATTTACTCTCTTATTTTCTAGCACAAGTTGAAAATTTGTAGTAAACGGCCGGCAATTAAAAAATCAAAGATGGTAAAACAACAACTTGAAGTGTGATACGATGTCACGTGTAATTAAAGTTTCCCGTAGATTATTTTTTTCTCCAACTTTAGGATACTTAATATGCCATATATGAACTGCAGGAGGAAATTCTGTGCTTTGTCGTTTCAAATTATTGATTATTTTCTAGTAAATAATGAATAATCCTACTTTTCAGTGATCGTTAACTTATGGTTTAGTTTGAGTTGAAATTGCTTCATTCGAAATCGCTTCTTTGTAGTAAAAATTATTTTACGGAAGCCTTGCAGATTTAAAATATTGGCGACTGTATGACGAAAAGTTATTTTGATAAATTAATTTAATAAGACAAAGAGTATGGTTTTTATAATACGTTGGTTTAGAGTCAATTTTCAAAGTTTAGAGGCGACGAAAGAGATCATGTTACATTGTTTTTTTGTCGAGGTACCGTGACAGTGCTGTTAAAGCTAGTGATGCAATTTCTCAACTCGGTTCCAGAAAATCTCGTTTTTACCACGCTTACGATTTGAAAGTGATTTTTGTGATTAGTGGTTTGGCGTGAAAAGAATTACAGCGAAATCTTTTAAATTAGTAAGGCAGTCTTAGTCAAGCTGTTGAACAAAGAGGTTGGGATGCTAAACGCGTGATGTAAACGTGGGGGCGCATTAAATTTACTTACACACTATCGGGGTACTTGAAACTGTCATTTGGAAGCTTTTCCGTTCACTTACTGTGGATTTTTAATTTAATAATCCGGGGACACTTTGTGTTGTATTACGTTGGTAAAAATTCTGTGACCATTGGAGAAGAATAGTGTTGATTTTAGTGCTATATCTTTAGATTTCGATTATTTTGCGCTTCGCCGGATTCTTAGGTAGTAAATTTAATAGTGCATTACGAGGACAAATCCGCGTTCACAGCTGTTCCATCGCATAAAAGAAATTGCAGTAGTTATATTGTCGCTTTAATAAATTGTGTATATAAATGATAACGAACGCTTTGTATATAAATTGAGATATACGCATAGTACACCAGTTCAAGAGATAATAATCACCTGGTTTTGGCTTAAATAATTCTCACAACCGAATCCGTGTGACTATAAGTTGAAATTTCACTACTGTGGAGTTGATATATTGAGAGCGGCGTCAGGGAGAAAAATAGAAAAGAATAGAATAAATAGGATCGTTGACCGATCAGCTAGTCTATTAACACGCCATTTTATTGCAATTATGTGCATATATTTTGAAGTTTTGTAGGAAACATCGCACAGCGTTAATTTATTGGTCTACCTAATTTGCGATAAAAGGTAAGCAAGTTTTTTTTGTTTGTTTGGAACTCAGCTGTGAACTATTCGGCATTTAGGTATTACGACCCCTATCTTGACATTTATAAATATTCTGGCGCCCATATGATTTATGACGTACCCTTATTGTTTTTTTTATGATTATGGACCTGAACAGGCTAAATTTGGCCTATCGTGCTAAAGCACTCAGGAACACTTAGGAGGATGGATAGAGGGATAATGAATTGCCAATAGATGCACATGAACAGCTACATTAAATTTTCTCATATCATAAGTGAGAGGAAAACAGGAACTAGAGAGATCATTCCAGAGTTTAGAAACCGTGTAGAAAAATGTGGATTGCGCCCGTTTGGTACGACAAGTGGAGATTTGTACTGCATACTGATGATGTGAATGACCGAACCGAGTGTTTCTTGCAAAGATAGCCCGAAAAGGTATCAAAGAATATAATATAGCATCACAATAGCCGTTGTAATAACGATAATACAAAGAAAGAACTGAAACCATTCCTTTATGCTCAAGGGACTGTATATTTTGAATGCGATCAACGATATCGAGAACGCATTGTGTCTTACGTACATTCTAAATGTGAAATTAGTAACACACCCACCTTTATTTCACTGACCTACCGGCCCTTCCTATCTGATACTTCAGATCCACCGCCTTGTCGTCCGTAACAAGGTTGCGGGTTCTAATTATCACAGTTTTGGATTCGCGCTTATTAAAGTAATAATCCCAATGTTGATATTCTTTAGACACCTTTAAAATACGTCTTACATGGAGATATTTCTAATAGATAGTAAACCCATTTAATTCCATGAAGAGGTGACAACTAAATTGTAAACTTCCACAGGCAAGGTTAACAAATGGACTAAGAAGTGGAGAATCAATTTGAATGAAGCAAAATCGATGCATGTCAATTATACTAATAAAAAGATCAACCACTTACTTATTGTGATTACTACATGGGAATAATGCAAAATACTTAGGCATGACTCTACATGCGAAACTGAAGTGGAAAGAGCACGTTGAAAAAAAAAGAAAAGAACTCAAATAGAAGTTTAGAAAAATGTATTGGCTAATCTGGAGGCATTAAACTGTTTGGACCGTTTGGACGTATGGAGTAGAATCATGAGGGTGTACCAAGAAAAGCAATGTACTAATGTTACAAAGATTCCAGAATAAAATACTACGAACCATTGTTAATGCCTCGTGGTATGTACGAAATGAAGATATCCGCAAGGATTTAAAGGTGGCTTGGGTCGCAGAAGAAATTTAGCGATTTGCAAAGAAACATGAAGACAGGCTACACCAGCACCTAAACGTCGAGATGCTACATCTCTACAACAGCCGTGTGGGGGTTGAACAAAGTGAAACCTTTCCAACTAGTTTAGATGAGTAGTGCTTAACAAAAGCAGAGTAAACTCACGAGTGTAGTGCACCACAACATGTATGGAATGCTCAACAGGGAACATATCCAGAACATTTCATGATAATATGCCGGTTAAAATGGTTTAAGTTTGTCACGTGTGTTTAAAATCTAACGAACCATCGCTGTCTTATCGAACTTCAGGTTATTCATTATTGTCCGTCATCAGAAATGTGTTCATTGAAATTGAGCATGTTGGAAGCTTTAATTTCTTAAAAATTTTTAGGTTGTTTGAAGCTGAATTTTGGTTGCAAATTACAAGTTAGAATTCCAATTTATGAGGTCAGATATATATATATATATATATATATATATATATATATATATATATATATATATATATATATATTTTCTCGATTTCATTACCTTTGATAAACTAAAGTTAGTTGTAAAATTACGATTCATTTCGCACGTGGAATTCTATTTCAGTAAGAAAGATTTTGGATCAGTTTGTGTAAATAATAGTTATTTCTCGTTATTTTAAATATTGGTAATTATCGTTAGTTGAAAGTAAAATTACATTCAGTATTAAAATTACTACTTTGTATGGAGGAAAGTTGCAGATTTAAAAGCTTTGGACGTCAGTCAGACGGGTCATTTTGATAAATTTATTTTAATTAAACAAAGAGGTTGGACTCTATATACGTCATAGTAAGGCTGAATTTCGAAAGGAATTTGGTTGGTCAGCTACTCTGATAAGGTACCGTGAGATCTTGTGCAGTGTAGCTTAAAATGTACGAAAGGGTTTGATGGTGTAAGGTGGAATTTAGTTACGCCACACCGAGGGTGTATCAAACGTTTCCGTGGGAAGATTGTTCCGTTGCCGTGGTTTTGGGATATTTGTAAGATTCAAACACCCCGGGTGTATTATATCGTTTGTGTGCCGTTCGTCAGTGGTGACAATTTCGTGTCATAGAATTGGTTCCAGTGTTTTTATTAAGTGATGAGTCTTAATTCTGGTAAACTGTTGTTTTTTCGCAATTACTTTATGTGGATTTCTGTGTAATAGGTTATATGGTAGTTTTCGCGCACATAGCCAACCCCTTAACAAACAATAAACTCGCTACAAATAAACCGATTTATAAGTTCCTGTAAATATAACTTTTGGCTAGTAAGTTTATAGTTATTTAATTAAAAGTTAATGAGCGTAGTATAAATATAAACATTCGTGTACCGTATAATCAAATTAAATATAAATCAAACACTGAACTCTGATACAATCAAGTTTCCTAAATACACGACGTATTTTATCCCGTCAGGAGATTTCGAGTGTGGTCACGACGACGGTCCACGTCATTGAAGCATTCATAGGGAGCCATCCTCTGGAGCCGTAGCGTTTGCTAGAAAAACAATTTTAAAAGTAAATTTGCAAAACACCAAATTGTAGCTGAAGTCAGTAAAATACCTGATTACAACTAATAATGGTAGTCCACACACCTTACCGATATGAAATATACAAAATGTTTGTCAGTAAATACATATCCTAATTTTTAGTTAACAAAATACATATTTCGTCTGGGCAAGACAGTGATCACTCTATTACTTTACAAAATGTTATAAAACCTCTTTTGTTTTTATTATCAAAATGTATATCATGAAAAAAAACACTTATAGTCATTAACATCAATCTAGTTGTAAGGTGCTTTATGAGAATATGTAGTTCTTAATTATACTTAAATAAAGGCTTCCGCAAGGACGAAAAGCATGTAGCGAAGAATGTTGGCTTCACAAAAGAGAAAATAGGCAGTCGAGAAACCGGTGATTAACATGTGTCGCCACAATGGTCTAAAATAAATTATTGAAGTAATAAAAGTAACACAGGTTGTATTCCAAAACTTACCCTGAATTAATCAGGTTGTATAACAAGAATGTAATATAAATTGCTTATTAGCATTCGCAGTACAGAGTACAGAAATCGGTATTTGTCTTTGATGGAATAGGAAGATATTGGTTTTCAAAACCCTATTTACCAATTATGATGAATTATAGTCATTCCGTATACTTTTCTAAGCTAAAAGGAGCAGTAATATTTTTAGAAAAAGGTATCGCATATCTAGTCTACGTCAATTAAGGACATATCCGTCGAAATGTATTAATAGACAAAGCAAATTCTATTAATAAATTAAGTTTTGATAAATGGCACAGTAGGTTATAAAGTCACAAAACTAGGAAAATTCAAAGCCTTCTTTTTCCATTCACGAGAACGATTTCTAACCTCAAACGAAACGGAAATGAAATTGTATTTGACAGCGTGAAACGCGCCACTCCAACTCAAAATTCGTTACAGAAATATCCTGCCATCTTTGAAAAGCTTCGAAATATAGAAAGTAATTCAAGATTGTCAAGCGAATATACTGACATTTAAAACACTTATCTTTTAGGGTTTATTGTGATGTATTTTTGCCAGAAGCAATACTACCTTTAAGAATTGTTTTCCATAGTGGGCATTATTTGTTTATCAAAATGTTGCATTAATAGCAGGCTTATGTTTGCGTTATTAATTTTCAAAATTCACAAAATTGTTTCAACATCTTAAACAATTTTGAATGACAGTATTACTACTGACGAAGATGAATGTAAGTGTTATTGAAACCTATAGATCAGTATAAATTAAATACAAAAATACACCATAAAGAAACCAAAAAGATAAGTATTTTAAATATGTGTAATAAGGGTGAAAGAATATACTGAGAGTTGGGAACAAATTCAAAAATGTGCAGGATGACATATAATAGTAAAACGAAGTGTAACAACGGCTGACGGATAACCAGTGGCGGGTAACGGGTAGAGGGTAACGTGTGAGGCGTGACGGGTAACGAGCAACGGATAGCGGATAACGGGTAACGGGCAATAGATTTCAAGTATACCACTTGCAAAATAAGAAAGCTCTGTCAAGTGATTTACGAAAATAAAATAGTGAACTTATTTTTCCAGCTGAAGGGCTTAATTGCACTTTGTTCCATTCAGCACTATTAGATCTACATTTTGAAGAATTCTAACCTTGTTCTATACCTTTAAAGCAAAAGCAGATGACTTAATTTTGTACAGAGTGTGACAGTCCCTTATTTTGACAAATAAGAGATACACTAATAAGTAACAAGGAACAGTTAACTTGAAACAGGGATCAAGTAGCTCGTAAAAAGTAACAGGTAACATGTAACAGATAATAATTAAATATGGAGCTACGATTAGAATAATGCGCGTTTTGAAACAAACGTTTCACACCTAAGTTATTGAGTTTACCTTTACAATATACTCAGGAGTATTGCTGGATAGCCGTTCAAAAATTGTAATATTGAAACAAAGATAACTAAAAAGGCAGTCGTTAGACTTTAATCTGTTACATTGTAATTCCGTTACTCTATAGGTTGTACTTGCTTATAGTAGTACAATCACGTAATTGTCGGGTTGACTGATGAAGTCCGTTGAGTCATAATTACTATGAAAACTGAAAATATTGATATTAAGTATCATCACAGGCTTATAAATATCGTGTATATTTGTGACTAACGTTGCGCGTAATATTTTAATTTTATCGAAACTTATTAAATTCGGCACACTAGTTATTAGTGACAGTATTTGTTGTATTAATAATATATATATATATATATATATATATATATATATATATATATATATATATATATATATATATATAGTTTACCGACGAAAATTGACCTCTGCAATCAGAAAACCGAAAATTCGAGGCTCGTCGATTTTGTTCTTGGTGGAGCTTTTTTCTTATTGAAACAGGTTCTAAGAAACTATTTCGTTTCCACAATAAACCTTTTTTCATTTTATAATGATTACATAAATCAAAATACGCTTGACTAAAACTTCAATTGCCTTCTCTGAAATCAAAACCTGGCCACTCTAGCAACCCCAACTTTAAAATTTCAAATACAATTACGCGCTTGTGACACATCATTGTAAATCCCATTTCATTGCAAATACAGCGATGCATTGTTTTTGGAAATCGGTTGAGATTTGACAGAATTATTGGCGAAAAACGGAAAGTTCACAAACCAACGTATGCGTTATAATTTATACACAAATGCCCTGTTTCTTTTATGTTTTTTATGTACTACACGACCTCATCACCTATTTTTAATGATGTGTCGATCAATTTACAAAAAAGTCACAAATAAAAAAGCTTCAGCAAATAATAATCAAGATCTATTTAATGTATTGCTCAAAATGACCACCGTTAACTTGTATAAAATAATGCAACCTGTTTTCAAATTGTGTTCGAACATTACTCAAGACATACGCTGTTATTAATCGGCATTCTTTTACATTTCTCTGACGTAGCACTTCTAGTGTTTCAGGCTGGGTGGCGTACAATCGTGATTTTAAATGGCCCCACAGGAAAAGGCCAAAGGTGATAGATCCGGAGATTTTGGTAGCCATTTGACGGTACATCTTCTGCCAATCCAATGCTCCGGGAAATGGTCATCCAAAATTGCCGCACAGCAACAGCATAGTGAGTCGCTCCATCTTGTTGGAAAGTTATTTCATCTTCTATTAAATTGTCATCACTTTCCAACAACTTTGTTATCATAGGATTAATTGTACCATCCAATAATTGTAATTGAGTTTCCATTGGGATTACCTTCAACAAAAATTGTCAACTATATGGTCGCCCAAAATTCCTGCCCAAATTCTATTTTTCAGCAGTCCGAGTATGAAATTCTGATTAAATGAGGATTAGCATCACTCCAGTAACGACAATTGTATCTATTCACTTCGCCATTCAATATAAATGTATTTTTCCAAATTCTATGAACACTGGAACGGGATATGCCAGAAGCTTGAGACACAGCTTTAATCGACTGCGTATTGTCCATCTGTACGTGATAGAATAAATCATTTCAAAACACGTTTACAGTTTCAACAACAGGCTGAAACTAACGGTGCCGTGGTCAAGCAAAAACATTGACTTTTCGTGACGTTTTGTTATTTTAAAAGAGATAATGTTTGAATTCGTATGAACTTTTCTTTGTTTTGCTTCAGCTTTTTATTTGTGACTTTTCTGTAAATTGATCGACACATCATTAAAAATAGGTGATGAGGTCGTGTAGTACATAAAAAACTTAAAAAACAGGGCATTTGTGTATAAATTACAACGCGTACGTTGGTTTCTGAACTGCTCGTTTTCGCCATTAATTCTGTCAGATCTAAACCGATTTCCAAAAGCGATGCATCACTGTATTCGCGATGAAAAGGGCAGATAGTGGCATCTGAAATTTTAAAGTTGGGGCTGCTAGTATCCTGTAGCCATGTTTTGATTTCAGAGAGGGCAATTGAAGTTCTAGGGAGCGTATTTTGATTTATGTAATCACTAAAAATGAAAAAGCTTTATTGTAGAAATAAAATAGTTTCTTAGAATCTGTTTCAATACATTAAATAGTACACCTACATTATTATAACTTTTGGGGTTTGCTTTGCTACAATTACGGATTCTTCAAAACTACATTAAAATTAAAAATACTGGTGAATAAAGACTAGTACAATTTTTGTACCATATATATATATATATATATATATATATATATATATATATATACGTGGTCGTAAGGACGAATAAATTCAATATCTCGTAAAGACAATTTTTACAAAATCGCTCGGACCCGTCGATTTTATATTTTTCAGCATATTTTACGAAAAAAATTTTATACAGGGTGTCTCAAAAGATTTGCTAAAAAAATTTTTTTTCAAATTTTTCAATTCTAAACATTTGTCATGTAGCATGTGCTATACCTAAGTCCAAGCGTTTTGGAGTTATTCGCATTCAAAATTTAAAATTGAAAAAGATCATGAAGAAAACGAAAATAAAATAATTTTATAATGTTTTATTATATCGAAAACAAAGATTCGTAAACTTAAAAATAATTTTATTTCAGCAAATGTTCGAAATGTCCTCCGTTAGTCAACTGACAATAGCCTAATCGATCTACAAATTCATGCTGTACATTTCAAACCATTTCGGGCGTTATTCGACGTATTTCTGGAGGCATGCGTTGTTTTAAATCATATAGATTTGACGGTTGGCTTTTAAATACCTTGCCTTTAAGGTATCCCCATAAAAAAAAGTCTAGTGGTATTAGATCGGGTGATCTTGGTTTAAATTTTGAATGCGAATAACTCCAAAACGCTTGGACTTAGGTATAGCACATGCTACATGACAAATGTTTAGAATTGTAAGGGTAATCCAAAAATGCAATAAAAAAATTGGGTTGAAATTTGAAAAAAAAAATTTTTTTTAGCAAATCTTTTTTGAGACACCCTGTATAAAATTTTTTTTCGTAAATATGCCCGAAAAAATATAAAATCGACGGGTCCGAGCGATTTTGAAAAAATTGTGCTTTACGAGATATTGAATTTATTCCTTCCTTTACGACCACCGTATATATATATATATATATATATATATATATATATATATATATATATATATATATATATATATATATCATAATATATATATATATATATATATATATATATATATATATATATATATATATATATAAAAAATTGAGAAAAAATTGTACCGGTCTTTATTCACTAGAATTTTGGACACGACCCTGACAAATGCCTGGAATTTGTAAAGGGCCATACATGGCTCCCGAAATTTGGGTTGTTTCGAAAGATCTCTAACAGTCATACAGTAAGGTGTTAAGAATGACCATAGAGACCACCAAATTCAGCATCGCGAAAAACAAAAATGTTAAAGAAAAGGTTGTAAACGTAAGACAACAACATTTTGAGTGAAGTGTAATGTTACTTTGCGTATGCTCTGTTTTCTACCTTATGATAGGCAATAATTGCCTTTTTCCATACAACTTTATTTGGTTATAAGAACGTTCTCTATTTATTGAAACTTATTGTTCTGTAAAAATAAAAATGAATTGTATATCGTATGTGCCCAGTGTCCTACATATAGGACAAGAAAAATTAACAGAATATTTTTTTAAATATCTTTTGTGTTTGAGGGACAAAATTAAATACAAATACCCATATTTAAAAAAATTATACACTAAACAAATTATTTAGTTGTTAATGGGTTAATATCAAAAGCAAGTTTACACGGATATGAAAATGTAAACTTTCACCATTATTACACATAATTAAAATAAAGCTTTTGGGTTTTTTAAATGGTGTATTTCTATATTCACATTTTACATCAATCTATACGTTTCGATAACAATTACAGTTATCGCCCTTAGTAATGGTAATATCTTTACGAATTCTGTAATATAACAGTTTTAATAAACGTATAAAGCCAACTATAGAATCTAATTTTAGTAAAGAATAACTTGATCCGTGTAAAGTTTAATTTGGGACTGATAGAAGCATTCACAAACAGAAACTTGACATTTACTAAAAATTCAGTCACATTTAACAAAGAAATAGCTTTGTTAATAAATGTTAGGGTTATTTTACAGTAGAAACACAATTTAGTATTAATAAAAGATTTCATAAATAGAAAGTTGAGATATCAATTAAAGATCTAGTCAAATCTAACAAAGAAATAAATTTTTGTTAGTAATTGTAATTGTTATTTTACAGTAAAAACAGAAAAAAACCTAGACATACCAAACATTTAATATCTATAGAAGAAATGAAGATGCTCTCTGCATTAAAGAATACATATTACTAGAAAGCCATTGGATAAAACGGATAGAGATATTTTATATCTACATTTGCAAATTTCATGTATATTAAATAGAGAAGATTGGGATAAAATTGATCCACTAACCTTTAAATGTCTGAAAATAATTTTGACATCTCATCTAAACATCACAAAACAAAATTTGATGAATTATTCAAGCAGTAATATAACAGACAACCTATTGATAATACAAAAACAGTTATAAACTTATCTAATTATATTCTTTCAGAAGATGCGATTGATGAGCTTTCTAATGACGGAAATTCTGCGATAACACCAAGAGTGATACCTTTCGAAGAGAGAATTTGCTGTTGAGATGTTGAGAATTCTATTAAATCTTTTGATGTTACGAACGAAGTTAGATATAAAACTGTTAACATATTAAGTAAAGAAAAACCTCCAAAGAGCGCCGTGATTTATTTGACCTTAAACGTAATGAAAACTTAATATTACAATCAGATAAAGGTAATGCAACTGTTATCTTAAATATGAACGACTATAACATTAAAACTCAATAAAAAATAACGTGGATATTAGCAGGTTCCCAAAATTGATTGGTTTCATGAAAAGTCGTTCGATTGGTTATGTACCAGAAAAATTGCAAGTATTTTTAAAAGAGAAATTAACGGAGTTTTTGGCAAAGGCGTCAAACGACAAATATTTGCTTTTGAAGGTACGATTTCAATAATGTCAAAGCTGCTGTCGTTAAACTAATATGATTGTAGGTGGTTGTCGTTCAGAAGAGTAGAATTCTATAACTTATGTACAAACGATGTTGCAGAGGAAGGCTCCGTTTTGATTGTTCATGTTAAGGATACCAAAACCCATCGGCCAAGAAAGTTTACTATTTTGAATGAATCTGGAGGAATTGATTATACTGAATTGATCAAAAAGTATAGAAATTTGCAGTCAAAGCATTGCAAAATTCAAAAAGTTTTTTTGTTTTATAGCAACGGTAAATGCACTTTGTCAGGTTGCGTTGACGCACCCTGTATGTAGGATGTTATAATGACGTGTATTACGTGTTTTGAGCACGGCTGTATTGAGTTTGAACAAAAAAAAATTTTTTTTTTGTGTATATGCATAATGTATGATACGCCACTGGAAATGTAGGAGAAATATAATTCACTATGTAGATACGTGTATTTGAATGTTATAGAGACTTTAGTGTTGGTATAATTAGATTCTGATGAATGTAAATGTGAAAAGAAATTTGTCGATGGGACGATAATGTATTGCTACTGCATTGCTACCGTTAGAAATGGAATGTTTGAGGATAAATGAGTGATCTTGACCAGAAGATGTGAGTGTATAAGTGTAGAATGTTTTAGAAAATATGTAGAGAAAGATTGGGTATGTTTAAGTGTTAATTTCAGAAAGTTTTTGTAATGTTGTGCAATTGTTTTGAGAATATATGTATGTATATGGGATTTGAGACCTTAGACGGTACTTATTTTTGCAAATGTTGCGGAAGGAGATCGAGCGCAGGTTGGAGGTAAAGGTTAAAAGTTGCGTAATGGTCCAGAGTGGCTACTGAATGAATGTGATAACGAGAAATGATTTCTTCATAAAGTAATTGAAAAATTTGTGAGTAAAAACAAACATGGCGATGTATTGTAATTACACGCGTGCTTGTATAGATGGTAGTAACAGTTGGAACTATGAAATTTTGAGTGAATACTATTGGAGAATATAGCGCGGAAGGAAGACATGTTTAAAGATAGATGACTGAAGTTATAAATAGGAAAATCAGGGATTGACGGGGGCTTTTTCGTTTTTGGCTGTTGCCTGTGGTGTATATTGGGGAGACGCGCACGCGAGGTGTAGTGTGGTTTAGAATGTGTTAAGTTGGAGTTATATTTGTGAATAATATTGAAGGCAGTCATTGTTTAAACAACTGCGTTACCCGAAAGGGGATGAATCGTATAAGACATTCATAAATAAAACAATTAATTAAATTGGGATTGAAGATAAAATTAGTTTGTTTATTTTCAAGAAAGTAAAAAGTGCATAAGCAGATTTATAAAAAGTTAACAGTTATTACGTTAGTGTTAAGTGCAGCGCGTGTTCTTGTACCGATATTGAGTTAAAATTATTTATGGGACCACCTTTAAGTAAACGAAAATCCCGTAATAAATTAAGCCAATGTTGAGGTAAAGTGTATGTGACATTAAAAGTTTATTTGTGTAAGGAAGGACTAAACTTTCCTAAAGGTTGCTAGAAATTTTAAGAGGCAACCAAACTTGTACAGATTATTACGTGTTATTGGACTATTTGTGAGTACAGAAAGGAATAAGTGTTTGTGAAATTGTGAAGCACGGGTTATGTGCCTTCATGCAATTTAAGGATTACAAATGGACTACAAATAATTGATTTACGGGAAGAAAGAAGAAAGAAAAGCGTAGGATAAATGGACAATTTTAAGTAAGGAATATATTTAAATACTTTGAAAATTTAGTAAAGCACGATTATCTCTTTGTTTAGTTCATTTGTGTAATGTTGAGTGAATATTAATTAGTTTAGAAGCGAAAAGATAATCGTTCTCGAGTTATGTGGTTTTGATTGGTTGTTTTAGTATTAAGAATTTTGCAGAAATTGGTAGTGACGTGTGGTTTTGATTTTCAACCACGCTGTAGTGGTATATGTAAATATATTTGTGTTTGTCATTTGTTTATTATTTTATGCAGGACAATATATATTTATCGTTAAATTTTTTTATTCTGTTGTTTATTCAGCCAGGTATGAAACATATTTGTGACGATTACTTAATTGGTGACCTAGTAGTTTTTGACAAGTTGTAAGGTCCTTTCTTACAATTTTATATTTGCCCGGGCTAACTGCAATCGGTCTTTGTATTTAACTAAAGAGGGGGGGGTTCGTTGGTAACTTTAATCTTTAGCTTTACACTGTCCACATAAAATAATTAAACAGAGAATGGTTTAAAATAATATATTTCCTATAACTACAAATCTAAGATATATGCTTATTCTATCTCAACTTAACCTAAACGTAATACTAAAAACCACTGGACGTCCTGGTGACGGCGGCGTCCTTCCTTCCGTCGTCCACTTATTCTTGTCGACGTCGTTTCTGTAAAGTAGATTTTAATGCTCCTAGTTATACTCAAAATGACCGTAATATTTAAATGATTAAATATCGTTATGTTTAAATAATTATTTATTCTGAATACGGCCCTGTCTATAAAAGAAAAGAATTTATAAACAAACTACTGGTTATTCAAAACGAGGGTTGCGCGAATGTAGGTCACTAGTGAAAATCGATATCCCGAGTTCACATATGGTACGCAGGACTGCGGTATCGGTCGGCTGCGCGGGCTCTTTACCTTTAGTAACCTCTGGAAGACGGACAAGCGCGTATGCTTCGTGGAGTAATTTTACTTCGCGATGTATTATGTTGAAAATATGACTTCCAGAGGTTTATCTTTGCATTAAATTTAGACTAGACGGATTATACACGTTTGGTTGTATAAGTAATATTATTCAAGCGTTATCTACTGGGTGGATATTTTATGGTGTTGATTTCTTTTATGCAAATGAAAGAAATCTCCCGTAGATACAAACGACGTTACCTATTTGTACACGTACAAATACGTATTGATTAAAGGCGGGTTTTTTATTTACACTGACGGAATAAGCTGGTGGAAAACAATTAGTTGATTGCTTTCTTAAAATTCGTGTACTAAACGCGTGGGTATCGGGTACGGTTTTCTTCTACCGGTCTTTGACGGATACTCTACGTTTAATGCGTTGGTGATTATAGGCACTTCGGTCTTTCTCCAGCGAGCTAGTGAATTCAGGTGTTTAGAATGTAAGTGAGCGTAAATGAGAAGCTGCAGGTCTATACAGTCCTACTGCTCGTCGTCAGGTATATGTTAGCGTGATGGGTGTACTCCCGACTACCACGTGGCGTTTTCTTTGCCCGTAGCGGTCTGGGGGTTTTTGTGCGTTGGCGAATACTCCCGACTACCACGTGGCGTTTTCTTTGCCCGTAGCGGTCTGGGTGTTTCTGGTGTGTGTTGGCGTTTATGATTTCCCAACTACCACGTGGCGTTTTGCCCGTGGTCTGGGGGTGTGTGTGCTGGTGTTTATGTTTTGTGTTCTGAATTACTCTACAGACTTACGTGTCGTTAATCACCAAAGATCGAGGATAGCTATTTACAAAAGATTCGCGGTGCGCGTTCGCAATACAGGAGCTAAACTCGCGGTGGCGATTACTAGGTTTGCGGCGATTTACTTTCAAACAACCGTCACGTGCAGGTTCTCTGGAATCGGAGTTAGTCAAATGGACTAACTAATACAGGAGCTGGTGAAACCAACTAAATAATTCTCGGCGGCGGATACGTTCAAGTGGCGCGACGGAACTCTTCTACTACGGCGGCTAATCGGTTACGGTTACGGTTATACTTCTCGGCGGCGGGATGCGTTTACGTAGCGCGTATTGATTATAATAGTAATACTTCTTTCCTTCAGGTGCGCGGCGCGGTTTTTATAGAGGACTCTCCGTAGGCGGTGATGGCTTCTGTTTGGGGGAATCCTATTTGTAATTGGCGGAGATAACTCTGACGTATAAAACTTTCGATGTTTTATGAAATCCACGTTGGAGTGGGAACAAATTAATTATTATTGTGCAATCAAACGAAATAATGAGCAATATATGTAATGACTGAGTAATACGGAATACTAAGAAATATTAGATTAAGTTTTGCAGGTGTTTGAATACTAAGAAAGCTTGCATCATTTCTTTTACGAGGGCGGATTATTAAGTAAATAATTAATTAATTAAAAAAATTTTAAGTAATGACTTGCGGTTCGTTACATACCACCCTCTCTTCCTCAAACTCCGTCCTTTTACTTTCATTCTTCCTCCTCAGGCAGGCGGATGGTTACGCGTCTGCGATTCCTTTTCTGGCGTCGGGCAGCGGCGCGTGAGATCAATGCGGTCGGGGGCGGCATCAATATTTCGGGCCTAATTTCCTGAATGCTTAATATTTTTATTTTTCCCGTTACTTCTTCTTTCGTCGGAGGTGGGTGGGCGTCTCGGGTCCGCGGCCGTCCGTCAGCGTGGAGGCGAGGCGGCGACAGCTCCATGTACCGTCCATTTCGATCGGCTCCGGAGACGGCGTTCGCGGTTCGGCGGTGGTCGATGGTTTTCGTACCGTGACCGGTCCCTTACGGGCGATCCACGTCGTGTGACAAAGGCGGCGGAAGGCCTTCTGTCCCGGGCTGGCGGTAGTATTCTGGCATCCAGGGGTAATGCGAGTTCGGGTTTCTTAGCTTTACGGACAACGGGTGCCATTTTACGTAAGATATCAGTCCTAGGTAAATTTTGTTCTTTTATATAAGGTTGAAAGCGCGGTAGTTGATAGCCGTTAACGTTGGGTTATTTTCATTGGTTACTGGATTCGTCTGATTAGCGACGTCAGAGGCGTTCTTCAAATCTTTAACATGCGCTACTGCGCTTTTCCTACTGCCGGGTTCTCGAGTTCAACAATAACCGGCGATCTTACTTTATAAATTAGGTAAGGTCCGTCGTATTTTTCTTAATTTCGATGTAAATTCTTTCGCTTTGCTTGAGAGATGGCGGGTTTTCCGGTAAACAAGATCTCCTTCTCGGGGCGGTATGTTCTATGGCGTAGGTTGTAGTGCTTCCGCTGAATCTCAAAATTCTTAGATAAAGCGTCTCTGGCTAATTCTTGCAGGTCTTTAGATATCGCATGTGCTGTTCCTGTTCCTCGGCGGTGACGTCGGTGTGGGTTGGCGGCGGCTGTTGTTGTACCCATGCGCAGGGTCCAATTTCTTCCTAAATTAAGTAGAGCGGGGAGAATCCTGTGGCTCCATGTTGGACAGTTTAATTGCAAACGCGATTTCCGGGAGATGTAAATCCCATTCCTTTTGCTTGCCTCCGGTAAATTGAGCCACCATCGTTCCTATGACCTTATTGGTCCTTTCTACTGGATTTGCATGCGGTGAATAGGAGGTGTCAATCGGTGTCGAATTCCATGATCCTGTAGAAACTTACGGAATAGTCGGCTAGTGTACTGGGACCGTTGTCGGAAATTAAGTTCTTGGGACAGCCATAGCGATAGATAACCTGTTCAAAGCTTGAATTATGGGCGGACTGGTAGCGTTTCGAAGTGGTTTTATCTCTACCCATTTGGTTAGACGGTCCTGGAAAACTAATATAAAATTATGCCTTCTTACTGCGAGGTAACGGTCCGATAAGGTCGGTGCTGACGTTATTCCACGGATGTCCTGGTTGTGAGAAGTACATTTCTCCGCGGTTTCTGGTCGGTCCTTTGTAAGTTTAACTTCAGCTTTATATAAGTAATTACATCGCGTTTAATGGTCGGCCAGTAATACTTTCGGTAAATGCGACAAAGGGTCTTAGCAATTCCTAGATGTCCGGCGGTGGGTGCATCGTGACATTCTTGAAGAATCTCCTGGCGCTTGTCCTGGGGCACGCATTTCTTCCAGCTGGTGTGACTTCCCATTTCTTTTTCCGGTGTCGGGTCAGGGAAGGAACGATACAATAGTCCACTCTCTATCTTATATCTCTGTTGTGCGGGATGTGCCTCGTTTGTTGTATCAGGTGTTGATACCAGGGCATGTTGCTTCTTCGATTTCTTCAACTTCCAATGGAGATAATTCGTGACTGGTTTCGGCTGTTTCGTGGAGACGAGAAAGGGCGTCTGCGACGTGGTTTAACGTCCTTCGGTATTCAATTTGGAAATCAAACTGTTGTAGTTCCATTATCCATCGGGCTAGTCTGGAGGTCGGTTTTCTAAGGTGGAGCCATTTAAGACTTCGGTGATCTGTTAGCACCGTAAACTTATATCCTTCTAAGTAGCCTTTCAACTTTT
The DNA here is from genome assembly GCA_036346205.1 of Vesta saturnalis. Lineage (NCBI taxonomy): Eukaryota > Metazoa > Arthropoda > Insecta > Coleoptera > Lampyridae > Vesta > Vesta saturnalis. The sequence continues at coordinate 5,004 of JARFJB010001165.1, read as the reverse complement.
GAATAGCCCATACCACGGCCAGGCATTCTTGCTCAATGGTTGAATAATTTTTCTCGGCGGGATTCAACGCTCGGCTGATGTATGCGATAACTTTTCGTCGGGGATTGCCCGTGTTAGAACAGCTCCAATTCCGGAAGTACTTGCATCAGTTTGCAATACAAAAGGCTGGGTGAAGTCCGGGCAAGCAAGTACAGGCCGGTCAAGGCTTCTTTGATAGCGGTGAAAGCGTGGTCTTGTTTCTCGGTCCATTGATATTTAGCCTTTTCTTTAACAATTCCGTGAGTGGCTGGCATTGGGAAACCGCTAACGTACTTTCTGTACCATGACGCGAGTCCTAGGAATTGACGCAATTGTTTGACGGTGGGGGGCGGGTATCTGGGTAATTGCGCTAACCTTCTCTGGGTCTGGTAGAATCCTTTGGTCGTAATAAGGTGTCCCAAGTATTTGAGCTGCGTCTGACAGAACCGGCACTTGTCAGGTTGTACAGGCCATTGCGACGGAGTCGTCGAAATACTTCCTGAAGATTGCGTAGGTGGTCCTGAAGGTTTCTCCTAGCACGATAATATCGTCCAGATAGACGAAGGCCCGTCCGACCATCTCGGGGCCGATAATAGTGTCCAAGAACCGTTGAAACGTGGCCGGGGCAGAGTGCAGTCCAAACGGGAGAACTTTAAATTGGAACAGTCCTCTGGGCACGGTGAATGCTGTTATTGGACTCGGTTGGTCCAGGGAATTTGCCAATATCTGCTTGAGATCTAATGTGCTGACATAGCTCGCTCCTCTCAACTGGTCTAATATACCTTGGATGTAAGGTAGCGGATACGCGTCTTTAACGGTAACTTGTTAACCTTTCTGTAGTCGATACAGAAGCGATAAGCTCCGGCCGGTTTCTTGACCAATACGATCGGTGAGCTCCATGGACTGTGGGACGGTTGTATAATATCCGCAGCCAACATCTGATCTACTTCTTTGTTGATGATCTCTTGCATAACTGGGTTGCGTGGGTAATATCGCTGTTAATGGGACGGGCATCAGGTGCAAGAGTAATCTATGTACAACGTTACGGGCTTTCCGCTAGCATGGGAGAATTTCATCTCCTCCTCCAAGAAGGTGTTTAACTGGGTTAACTGGTCTTCGTCCGGTCCGTGGATTCCACTTATCCTCCATTTGCGGATTCTTGTAACGGTATGCGGGTTCCGGCAATTTAAATCTGTTTGCGGTGCAGGTGTAGTGTAGCTTGCACATATTCTAGGAAGTCTAATCCGAGTACTACGTCGGTGGATAACTGGGGCATGTAATATCCTGGTATCTGGGTACTTGGTTTTCTACGGTGGCAGGAAAATATATAACCCTTTAGTTTCGGCTAGTGAGCTATCGGCTGGCGTACGGTTGCACAACGTTGTGTACAGGGATGTACTCGGTTCATTCAAAAGGTTCTTTACCTTTTCTCCTATATAGGTGCGGGAAGCTCCGGTGTCTATCAGGGCGTTTATACTGGTTGTAAAAACTTCAATTTTCAGGAATAAACGGTCATCGGTGAGGCGGAAGTCAAAGGGTTGTTTTCCTGGTGGTGAAGGTTTTCACGTCTGTAACCATGCAGACCATTCGTGGGCGGGTGTATTTTTCCAGGTTTCCAGGCCGGAAGTTAAAGGTTCCTTATCTTTACCGGCGCGTGAAGTTTTCCGACCGCGGGCACGGACAATCGCGAGATAAGACGTTCTCTTTTCTGCATCTGGAGCAAAAAGCTTTAAACGGTCCTTTGCACTTTCTCTAGTATGGCCGGTCTGTCACATCTCCAACAGACGGTGGTTATTCGGTTGGACGCGACGGATTCGGAGTGGTGTTCGTTCTCTTAATTTCCTCTGTCTAGGTGCCGGTTTTTCTTGAGTGGGGTGAATCCGCTGAAATGTACTTTCGGGCGACTAGGACTGGTAGACGGTGAGTGTCCTCTAGGTGGTAACATTTCAAATTGCGTGGCCAATTCGAGGAGTTCGGAGATTATTAAAATCTCGTTGACGGATGTAATATTTGTACTCAACGCGTAGGTTATCATACACTCGCTGTAGCTGAGCGTCTCGGGACATGTCACCATGCCGACGAATAAGGGTGAGAATTGCGGTAACGTATTCTGCAGCCTTTTCTCGTTTGTAGTCGGTTCCGGATTTCTTCTTCTAACTGGAATTGGTGTCGTGGCGGTAAGAATTGTGTTTTAAAGCTGGTGACAAAGTCGGCCAAGTCGTCCATGATCGTTGGTTATTCCGGTACCACAGTAATGTGTTTTCCTTCAACAACTCAGGAAGTGCTACCAACAAGTCGCAATCCGCGATGTTGTAACAGGATTGTAACTCACCTAATCTTTCTAAGAATGATATCGGGTCACTTATTCCATCATATTTTATGCCCCATTTGCGAATTCTGTCGCAAATGTTCTCGGGTGCCGGTTACGTCTGAGTTTCCGGGTGCTGAAGACGGTAGCTGTGCAGTGTATTGTACAGTTTCGGTATCATGACGGTTACTTGACCTTCTCCCGTACGTAGATATCTAATTATCCGGGTTCGTAGTGTGTCTACATTTCCTCCTGTGTCTAGTTTGTATTTTTCGGCTTCCTCTACTAACTCCTCTTTCTTCAGATGATATATCCATCCTACTCGTTTGTCGGTTTCTTCTCCGGTCTTTGTAGTACTCATTCTGTAACAGATTGATTATTTAATCTGGAAAGAAATGAATTATTTTCCGGTGCGTCTGGTTGTCCTCGGAATCTGTAACAGGAATTATTCAATGTGTTCAGTGTTAGTGTGCTATTTTATGTACGCCCCACGTTAGTGCCATTTATGTAAGGTCCTTTCTTACAATTTTATATTTGGGCTAACTGCAATCGGTCTTTGTATTTAACTAAAGAGGGGGGGGTTCGTTGGTAACTTTAATCTTTAGCTTTACACTGTCCACATAAAATAATTAAACAGAGAATGGTTTAAAATAATATATTTCCTATAACTACAAATCTAAGATATATGCTTATTCTATCTCAACTTAACTTATAGTAATACTTCTTTCCTTCAGGTGCGGCGCGGTTTTATAGAGGACTCTCCACGGTGATGGCTTCTGTTTGGGAATCTATTTGTAATTGGCGGAGATTACTCTGACGTATAAAACTTTCGATGTTTTATGAAATCCGTTGGAGTGGGAACAAATTAATTATTATTGTGCAATCAAAACGAAATAATGAGCAATATATTAAGTGACTGAGTAATACGGAATACTAAAATATTAGATTAAGTTTTGCAGGTGTTTGAATACTAAGAAAGCTTGCATCATTTCTTTTACGAGGGCGGATTATTAAGTAAATAATTAATTAATTAAAAAAATTTTAAGTAATGACTTGCGGTTCGTTACAAAGTTAAAATGTAAACTTTGCATATTTTGGATTTTAAGATTAATGAACAACCTGAAAAGTTATATTTGCCAGGTTGATTGCAAAATTTTCATGTTAGTTTCATTAGCGCAATGCACTAGTGACGGATTAGCTGTTAATTTAAATGTCATTAAGTATAATAAAAAGTTGGAGTTTTGAAACCTTAAATATTTACGAATGTCAAATACGATTCAGAAGTGTTATAAAAAGTAAATTAAATTTAAAAGATATCGTTCATGTTAGGAATTTTAAAAATTAATTACCGATCATTGAATGAAGAATAGTTTATTCATTAATAAGTAGAAAATATAACTGTTGGTTACGTGAATGAATTTGAGTAATAAATTTTATTTTGGAAGTTTTGGTATACGAGGTGTATTCAAAAAGTTTTTAATAACCTGGGTAGTACTAAATATATTTGAGTTTGAGTTGAATTGTTTTGGACGAGTATCTGTTTTAGAACCCTCGTGTAAGAGTTCACTGAGTAAGCACAATCCTACTTTCTACAATCAAGTAGGGTTAATTAACATCCAGATTAAGACAATTATATTAGCAAAGTTTCGATTGTGGTGGCGCCTAGAGATATATTTTCCCGGACTGAGCTGTTTGAATGTAGGTGTGAGGTGTTTGAGCATATTAATCATTCATTTTACTTATTATTTCGACCACGCCCATCTCCCTGTTAGCTGGCTTGGCAACCCGCTTACATTAGTAAGCATACACGGCGCCTAGTGCGGTTTGGACGTGTAACAACTTGCAACGCCGTAGGAATCAACACATTTGGACAGATTCCTAGGAATATTGCAAAGTACTTGGAGTTATCGAATGCTGAACTGTATACGGCGCATTCATTCCGAAGGACCTCTGCAACAATTCTGCAGACAGTGGTGCCGATATTAGGTGCTTAAAAGACACGACGATTGGAAAAGTGACGCAGTAGCAGAGATATGTGCAGATTCGCTAGAAAATAAAAAAAAATTGCCCGAAAACTTGGGTCATCAGATGGAACCTGCAGTATTTCTACAAGTGAATCGATTGTCAAAAGTTCAAGTTCTGGACTTACAATTACCAGAAATTCAAATTCAAATTGTACATAAATCGTGCTGTAATGAAAATCGTGCCATAATATAACAGATTATAAACAATTTTTAGTTTGTCAACGAGACAATTATAAGACTACTCGACTACAAAATACTTTTTTACGTGATCATCAACGCTTTTATGAGTCCAGTGGCGTAGCATCTACACCAATTTACACTATATACACACACAAAAATTTCCTCATGCAAACTAACATTCATTTACGATCCAAAATACGTTCTGTACAACAACAAAAGACTGCATATATGTAGTGCATCAAAATAATTTCACACCTGATAGCGTAACAATGGATAGTTCTCCTAGTTCTGTTATAGCTAGTTTTTACAATTTTGTTTTTGCATTAGAGGAATGAAAAATGTCCTGTGAAAATTTTGGCAGTCTGACACAAAAACCAAATGGCGGAACAATGAAAATTTATTATTTATTATTTTGGTTTTGTAATAATTACAATTATGCCTATTTACTACACCATTGCGGTAGAAAGTGGACTC
>JARFJB010001164.1:0-43610 GCA_036346205.1 Vesta saturnalis | reverse complement strand
TTTCTACGTTTCCTGGAATCTTCGGGCCAGTTTGTGTTACATACGGGTATACATGATTTACGTGAGAAACATCTTTTTCCCAATTTTTCTTGCCGTATTACAGCAAGAGGCAAATCATCGTCACTGCTCCCATTTCTCTGCACATGGATTAATTTCTGCGTCAATGTCTTCTATGTCATCTAAATCAAATAATCCGTCACCTATTTCATTAGAAACTGCTTCATTTAGATGGATTTCATCGGTCATCACACTTTCCATCCGATACAGTGGACTCACAATCACTGGGAATATCATCCAAATTAGCATAAAATTTGGATTGACTCATTGCCTCGAGTTCCAGAACTGACCATTTCTTTTTAGTACCTATAGTAAACAAAATCTAAGTACAATACGCAAAACACGCAACTGCATATTCAAGAAATATTACTATATTCCTAGTGGTTAGTAGTGGCAACCACAACAAAAAGTAATTAATATCAACAATATAAAAGTTAAATTTTTTGCATAAATTACTTTTATCTAATAAAGTGATGAATAGTTTGTACTTACCTGCCATTTTCATGTATATTATTCACATTTACAGCAAACAAATATTAGCTTATTGATGCACTGGGCAATAACATAAGTAAACACGTGAACGACCACCGACGACGGACGAATATACCGGCCCTAGGCTGGCTAGACCGAGTTCGCGGTCAAAAAATATTCTCTCTAACGTAGGCATCCCGTCATATAACGCGGCTACCGCGAAAAACCATTAGGACAGTAGTGTTGTGACTATGTATTTTTGGTAAGCAGCGAGAACCACTGGTCCTCAAAGGGTTAATAAGTACGAAAACAGGCTATATTGTAAAAACAAGAATAATAATCTATGTCAAACACACGTTTAAAACTTCATGACAGGCAGATGTTAATAGACGTCTAGTCGCTAACTTAAATAATTAAAGGAAATGAAATAATTTTAATTATAATTTTTTAGGGTAACTATGCAACCTCTCTTATACGTTCAGAATGATCTTTAAAACTTCGTGTCAGATAGAGATTAATAAGACAAATATATTTGTCGTCGACTAGCATTAGAATGCCTTGGTTATTAATGTCAAAATCGTTAATAATTCGTCACTTTATGGCATGCGTGCTGTAATGTTGTGCCTTAAAGTCGTCTCTGTAATTAATGTAATATTACAGAAATTATTCTTTACTTATGTTAGTATTAATGGTGCAATTGGAATTTCCGGTAATTGAAATTCCCCTAGATGTTTTAAGAATGCATTCGTTTGAACTGCTTAGAGATGTTGAAATAGATATCTATCGGTTATTCATTTGTTGTATGCTATTAGATCCTAAGGTTTTGGCAATTTTCTTCTTGCTTTCGATAGAGTCTGCTACGTATCCTTCAGCAACAGCATCGTTTTCCAATTCCCATGCCGTTTTAAAGTTCTATTGTCATCTCCACTGTCTGCCAAGATTGTGGCAGAAGTTTTACCAAATGAATGTCCTGTGTATTGATCGACATTGGAAATAGTTAAATACTTGGCAATATGTTGAGGAATCTGACCAAATGTGTTAATTCCAATATGATTACAGGTATATTTACACCCATTGTAGAATAAAAAAAAATTTTCTATCTTCACATACTTCGTTCTTAAACTCATGGACTTCTTAATGAGGTCATTATAATTTACTCTACGGTCGTAGTTTAATATGTGTTTTGGTATCTCTAATATAAACGATAAAGACAGAACCTTCTTCTTTAATATCTCCAACACACAGAATGTACAATTCTATGCGTCTGTAACCGCCAAAGACACCAAATATTGCAACTACCTAAAATGGAGTCATATTTATTAAGAATAATCTTAAAAGTAAAAATGTACCTTCATAATACGTATTTGTCGTTGGGTGCTTCAAGAAAAAAATTAAGTAAGTGCTATTTTGAAAACACTAATCACTTCTCTGGTATGTACCCAACAGTACAGTTTTTCAAGAATGCCGAAAGTTTTGAAAACTGCACCCTTTTTGAGACGCCACATACATTTTGGTTTGGAGTACATGCACCACAAGGAACACGATTTGTAGTTTTTCGAGTAATAAAATACATACAAAGACTGATTACCTTTAATAAATGATGTAATGAACTTACCTGATCAAAGAAGTACGCAAGCAAAGCTTCTCTGTCACAGTTTCCGTATTATTGCTGCGCATCCACTCAATAAATCTGTCGAACTCTTTCTTATAAATGATTTTGGACTTTTTAGGTATAATAACAACTCAGCTTCTGCTTTTTTAAGGATTTCTTCATCCACGTCTTAATCCATTTTTGCAAAATTTGTTTATTTACAAAATATAAATGACACATAATGCAAATCTATGGCAACTATAATAATACCGTTCATGAACTCTTGTGAGATGATATTTTGTGTCTCAAAGTGGCTAGTTCGACGACAAAATAGCATATGAAATTGGTTAATAATGCGGGATTATGGCATTCGTTTCCATTATTGTTTTCGCTCATCTCAAGCTTAAAAAAATATCTTGTGTGGAACACCACACGACCTTCCAACCTACAAAATGGAAGTTAAAAGAAATTAACGGTTAATCTTATTAAAAAAAGTGCAGACACATTTTTTAACGAAAATTTAACTTTACATAACTTTTATTCATAAAGTGTCTTAATATAACGCAAGGTAAGTCTACAAATTAATAAAATCTGAATGAAAATGGTTAAACTGTATTATGAATAAAGTTCATTCGTTTAACTTATCCCGATGACGTCATGTATGCATTAAATCACGAAATGACCGTCGTCTATAATTTAAAACAAAAATATGAGCACTGATACCAACCTTTCCACAGAACAACTTTCCTTTATTTGCTTATACGTTGATTGAGGTTACGTACGCTCGCCGGTTGGTTTGTTTCTTCGTTTATTCATACCTTCTTGAGTTAATATTGTAAAAGATCGGTTCTTTTCAGAACCACATTACTTTCTAGTGTTCATTTAAGGTAAATATTAATTCGTTTTACAGAAAAAGATAACATTTATGTTTTCATTTGTAGCACATCAACATGCCTCGTAGGTCAATTACCGTAGACGAATTGATCCATAACTTAGTCGAATACTTTAATGAAGAAAAACAGAACAACGGGCCCTTATCACCATTAACAGCAGTGCATGCAAGGGTTAGCGATGCTTTGAAAATTGACCTCAACGAAAAAGTCTAAAAACAAAAGACATGGATCAACGACAAAAAAGTGAAATCCGTACCACAATTTACAATATGTATATTAACCATGAACATGTTACATTAGATACGCTCTTAACAAAAATTAAAGAAAGAGGTATCGTTGAGTGTAAAAGGACTAGCCTCTATCACGTTTTGTTGGACATTGGATTTCATTTCAAGAAAACTAACAATAGAAAAGCTCTTTGCGAAAAAACTTCAATAGCATCGATGAGGTTAACATTTTTGAGAAGTTACATCACTTATATGAAACATGATATCTACAAGCAGTTCGTTTATCTCGACGAAACATGGATATTTGCAAAAGGAAGCAACAAATGAATATGGCAAGATTCCAGTTCAAAATGCTTTAAGAATCTTGGTGGGGAAGGCAAACGTTATATAGTTCTACATGCTGGAACAGAAGATGGCTTTGTGGAAAGAGCAGAACTTATATTCTCTACCACAAATAAAAGCAGCGATTATCACGATTGTATGAATTCGGAAAACAAATCAACTTTTGCCAAACTTAACAAAGCCATCTATAATCATTATGGATAACGCTCCGTACCATTCACAAATTGTCAATCGCCAACCAACTACAAATTGGAAAAAAGAAGAAATTACAGAGTGGCTTAGGGGAAAATATTACTCATGAAAAAGAAGCATTTAAATCGGAATTACTACATATAGCAAAGCTACATAAGGAAGAGAAACAATATTTGGTCGATAATATTATTAGAGAACATGGACACGAAATTTTACGCTTGCCTCCTTACCACTGTCAATTTAACCCAATAGAAATGGTATAGGAAATAAGCAAAACTTATTATGATAAACACATTGGAAGAGATGGTTATTGGGATGATAATGTCAAACAGATGTGGAAAGAAGCGTTGGGAACAGTTTCACCTTCAGTTTGGTTAAAAACGATTAAACATTCAGAAGCTGAAATTCTAAAGAAAAAGTTTATGATGTCCAAGTAAATCCAATTATTATAAATCCAACCGATAACAGATACAGAAGATGAAGTGTAGTGAACATTTAATTTCTTGTTTTTAATTGAATTCTTAACGCCAACAGTTTTCTCCAAAAACTTAATAATAATCTATAACAATTATAATAACATATAATGTATGTTATTGTACACTAAAACATTATAATTTATTATTTATTTATATGTATATATATATTTATTATTATAAATTATTTTCAACACAGTCATGCTTAAATGTGAATGAACAAATTTACGTTTTATTACATTATGGTGTATTTTTTTTATGTACTCAATAAGCAAGAAACACTTGGTTATAATGTATTTGACGCGATACTTTGAATAAGTTTAAAAAAGTGCTATAATTCAATTACATTAAATACACCAATAATTTTGAATTGCAGTATAATAATCTTCTACACAAACAAGTGTATAAACACCGATGATTGAAATTATCATTCCGTATTTTGCAATTCGAATACTTTCTCAAAGCATAATGATTAGTAGCATTCCTAAAAATTCAATCTTTATGAATAAATCAAATAAATAACCATTAACTCACAAATTTGCAAATAGAATATATTGCAGAAGCTGAAATTCTAAAGTCTTGGGAACAAGAAAAAGTTTATGGTGTCCAAGTCAATCCAATTATACATCCAAACGATAACACAGATACAGAAAATGAAGTGTAGTGAACATTTAATTTCTTGTTTTTAATTGAATTCTCAACGCAAACAGTTTTCTCCAAAAACTTAATAATAATCTACAATAATTATAATAATAACATATAATGTATGTTATTGTAGATTAACATTATAATTTATAACAATAAATTATTTTCAACACAGTCATGGTTAAACGTGAATGGACAAATTTACGTTTTATTACATTATTGGTTATATTGTGTTTGAAACGATACTTTGAATAAGTTTAAAAAAGTGCTATAATTCAATTACATTAAATACACCAATAATTTTGAATTGCAGTATAATAATCTTCTACACAAACAAGTGTATAAATAAACACCGATGACTGAAATTATCATTACGTATTTTGCAATTCGAATGTTTTCTCAAAGCATAATGATTAGTAGCGTTCCTAAAAAATTGAATCTTTATGAATAAATCAAATAAATAACCATTAACTCACAAATCTATTGCCGTCAAAGATATATAATCGCCACTTTTATGTAGAAAAGTATTGGAACAATTACTTCCTTTCTTTGGAAGAGTTCATTGGTCTTAACCTACAAATACCTATTTACAAAATTTTTTCAACATTTTAGAATATATAATAACTTACCAAAATACATCTGCTACGTTTTAAGTTTTATTATTTGCAAACATTATGACATTTATATTTATGTGAAGTAGTTAAGTTAAAGTTGGTAATGTTGGTATCAAAACTGTTCGTATAAAGCAAACTTAATTTGTTGTTAACGTTATCCTTGTTAGTTACTTGAGTTAATAAGAGCCATACAAAACGACACTCTTGGAATAATACGTTAGCTAATAGTGTACATTGTATTCAATATGTAGAAAAGGATAGTCATACACACGTGCGCGTTTGATTCATCGATCAATCGGGATAAGTTAAACGAATGTCCTATACCTTATAGAGGCGGACGGCTTTCGATTTTTTGAGTTAACATGTATATTGTGATGTACCACAACTGGAGCATCTAAACCTACTTTATTTTATAAATTAGAGGGTGGTTGAATTGAAACTATCTAGTAAATATGGGTGGCTGTTGTGTATTTGGATAGTAGAAATAAGGTGTGCTTAGAGTTAGATTGTTAAGAAAAGAGTTGTTGATTTTGAAATTTTAGAACAAAGTATTATTTGATTTGATAGAATAGAATAAAAAGGTAATGTTATACAGCGTAATCCAGATTGGTTGTAGGGTTTGTAACTCCGCAATGGTCATATTGTTATCAAAAATGTATTATAACACTGGAAAGTGAAATTTGTTTATCAAAACCTTCATCCGCTGGTATGATAAGCGTGCGTAAATACGTATGAATGAACTGTCATAATTTGCTTCCTTCTGTTCATGTTTTATTTGTCTTCTTATTGTTCCTGTAATTCATGTAAAATCTGCCTTTTTCAAGACAATAGCTGCACATACTTGATTGATTTATCTGGTAAGTAAATAAATACAGAGCTCTGTTTAGAATAAAAATAAAATGCGAATTATTTTTAGGTTATAATTACTGTTTAGGGAGGAACATAGTAAGTTTTTCTTGGATGATTATTTTCGATCTGGGCAACGAGATGAAGGTGGTATCTGGAAATATTCGCAAGTTTCTTGTTTCAAGGAATTTCAACAACGGTTCGCCAACATTGACGTTACCTATGAAACATTCACACAGCATGTTCGTCGAATCGTTCAACGTTTTCGTGACACCGGCTCCGTAATTGTAATTGTAGGGGATATGCCACAAGAAGGCTTGTAAAAAACTGAAAATGCACCCGTACAAAATGTATATTACAACTTCTGCCAACTGATTTTGAAAAGCGTCGAACGTACTTTGCCTGGTTGAACGGAAATCTCAATAACAATGATGTTTTGGATTTAACATTTTTCAGCGACGAAGTATGGTTTCATCTAAGCGGCTATATAAATTCCGAAAATTGCCGAACCTGGTCAACTGAAAATCCCCATATATTTATTAGGCATTTTCAAGTACGGCACACTGACGTCACAAACTCCGCCTCTAATAGCTGATCTTGGACAACTTATGTTAGTGTTTTATAGGAGCCTACGTGTTTTGCCATGATTTTTGTGTGTTTTCTCCAGAAAAAATCGTGATAATTGACTTATTGTAGTGTTAGTATACAATATTAAAATATATAGTTAATCAGAGAACATTATTACAGTGTATTATAGTTGGGTTAGATTTTATGAACACGTATTCGTGCCTTTACGACATTGCAACAGAAATTTGTAAGTATTTTGTTACTTGCTTTAATAAAGTAAAGCCATGGTGAAGTTTGGTAAATTCCAGAAGTAATGGCTTTAAGTGATTCCACCATCTGATTGTGAAATATAAGATATCGAGCCTGCTGGTGTTATCCCTATGAGAACTTTGATAGTGATATAATGTTTGTAGGTAGACCAAGTTGTGCACTGTACTTCCAATCTGTCTGTCTTTTGCAATTTAATTTCACAGCAATCTACAATTATTGTGATTCTATTGCCAAATTTTTGTTTAAAACAAGGTGGCATTGCTTTTATTAATTTTTCTCTTTAAGGCCATGAATAAATTTATATAGTCGAAAGTACATTACATTTAGTGTCGAATAGAAAATTCTAAAAATAGTTGTGATACTAACATGAAATGTGTAAGAAAACAAAGTAAAATCTAAATTAAACCTGAGATTTATTAACACTATCAAAAAATGATTGAACTTAATATAAGGTTCAATTAATTTTGTAAATATTACATTGAAAGCATTATAGCTTGGTATTCCCGTGTAGTACCGAATCTATAACATAAACATTTTAACATATCATAGCTAAAATAGCCTTATCTTGAATGAAATTCATTAATTTGACGAGTTTAATGATAACTAACCTAAAAATCGCACGAACTTGTCAATATTATGTAGGATAATTATTCACATCATTCACGTATTTCTGTATCAATACTATCCTCATCTACAAGTATTAGCACAGAAACATTTTCACCGCCTACGATTTTCGATAAAATTGTCAGAAAACAATCATATCCCATAAGAACGCGTGTTAAAATTGTCCAACATGAGGAAAGGTCACACGTTGTGACGCCACTTGAAAACCCGTAATTGAAACTCCATTACATCCAGTTAAAACTGCACAACTGAACAACTGCACGACAACGAGCTTCAAAATGGGCATTTCCAGAAATATTCCGCAACAGCCCATACGACCCGTACAACGTTGGCATATTTATCACAATTTTTCGGTGATAGAATAATAAGCAAAAATCGATGGGCACCACGTCTCCCTGCTTGTCTCCGCTCGACTGCTTGCTCTTCGGTCATCTTAGAAATGTTGTGTATGCAAGTCGTTTGCATATGGTTTAGGAGTTACAGAAAGTCATAGTGAACGCCGTTAACGCAATAACCCTACAACAGTTAGGAGCTGTCTTCGAGAATATTAAACATAGAATAAATTTATGCTTAGAAAATAATGGACACCTATTATATTCTTTCGGAGACTAGAATCTGTCCACATCAGCCAAATTAAAAATAAATTGAAATAAAAACATTCCATTTACTTATTTGCATTTTTAATAATAACATTAAGTTGGAGTTCAACAATCAAGAAATACGGACTATTTATGTCATTTAAACTTTTGCTGTATTTATTGTTGATATAACATCAACTTTTCAATTTACCGCCCAAACAGTAATACCCGTATGTACACCACTGTAAATAGTTCCGATAACTGAATGAGATATGTGGAGAACAGCTTTTTCGAAGTAAGCGGATCACTTCAATCAACCTGGATCACCCTGTATATTCACTAACTGTATTTTCTTTCAGAGAATGTTTATAATGTTATTATCTAAATGAAAAGGTAAATTAATTATAATATTATTATAAATCGAATTGAAAACAGAACGTTCTCTTACAAACTGAAGTATATAATTATTGAAATAAGCATATGATTTATATTACAATACCATGGTAAGAGTGATTATTTCTCATTAACATCAAGGATAATTTTAAAGTTATTGCTACAGCACAACTTTGTTATTTTTTATATATTTTTATTTTGACATTTAACACCTATAATGTAGCATATTTTAAGATGGATGTTCCCTTGCAAATGTAGTGGAAGAGTAAAACGGCTCTCGGGTAAAACTGCCATAAGGCTACATTGCACTTGCTTATAAATTTGTACTGCGTTTTATTGTGTTACTTTTATTATATCCTCCCCTAGGTACCGCAACACATATATCCAGTAACAACTCCGTCACACAACGTAAGTGGTCCTACCTGCTTTCATGACGATCATATGGCTTAAATAAGTTCGCGCATTAACTATGTCCTTGCATGCGATTTGTGCAGTCACTAGACTTGCCAGGGTACATTACAATATATTAATCTCTATCTGACAAGAAGCTTTAGACGTCATTATTGTTTTGTTTTTACAGTGCTGCCTATTTTCATAATGAGGTTATGGTAAAGGAAGTTGCCAATTATCCTAAAAAAATTGTTATTAAAACTATTTCATTTCTTTCAATTTCTATTCTGTAGGTTGGAAGGTCGTGTGGTGCTCTACACATTGTTAGACCAGTATTTGGAGTACCTTTGTATTCTATACAGTTTAATCCTGCATATATGATATATCGGTTACTTGGCCATTGTTATGCCATCGCGTCAATGATGTGAGTTGTCTCGTGAATCGCGTAATGCGAGCATCCCCTTTCTGTATTTAAATACTTAAGACAATCAGTCTCTATTCCGTCAGACTGTACAGTACTCACACAAAAAAATGTGTTGAAAACTGTCACGTGTGGTTGAGATTTACCGTAGATGCTTTTTTTCTCAAACTTTAGGATATATAAAATGGTACATGTAGGAATTGCAGAAGGAAATTCTGTGTTCTGTTGTTTTAGATTATTGAGAATTTTAATATATTTGAGCATAAATTTTGAAAGTACTCATTTAGTGACAAATTATTACTTTAAAATTTCTAAATTACGATTAGGTTCCACGTATTGACGAGAATAGGATAGTAAAGGGTATTTTATGTAAGGAGTTTATTTTCTAGTAAATACTGGATAAACCCTATTTTAAGTGGTTGTTAATTTCAGTTTAGCTTGAGTTGAAATTACGTCTCTGAAAATCGCTTCTTTGCAATTAAAATTACTTACGAAAGCGTAACTTGCAGATTTAAAATAAAATAAAATCATTTTGATAAATTGATTTAAAAAGGTAAATATTGCGGTTTACATAATACATTGGTTTAGAGTCGATTTTTAAAGTTTATGGAGGACGAAAACAGATCATGTTTTATATTGAGGTATCTTGACAATGCAGATTAATACTGGTGACGAAATTTTTCAACTCGGTTGCGGAAGCTCATATAATATTTATCGCGCTTGCGATTTGAAGGAATTGCTTTTGTTTGATTAGTAATTTTGCGCGAAAGGAATTATGACCAAATCTGTTAAATACGTAAGGGACTCTTAGTCAAGCTGTTGGAGAAAGAGATTGGGCGCAGGGCGCGTGATCTGAACGTGGGAGCACATTAAATTTACTGATTAAATTATTGTGGATATTGAAGAGAATTCAGCAATCCCAAAGACTTTTTGTGTTGTATTAATTTAGTAAGAAGTGTCAATTCCGAGACCATTGAAGAATAGTAGTGTAGATTTTAGTGCTGTCTTCAAATTTCATTCATTTCGCGCTTCGGTGGATTGTTATTAAATTGATTGGTGCATTACGAAGGCAAATCCGCGTTCCCAGCTGTTCCCACGAACAAAGAAATTACTGTAATTATAATATCGCTTTAATAAATTGTGTATATAAGTAATAATTAACGTTTTGTACATAAATTAGGATACACGTACAAACCAGTCGAACTGATAATAATCATCTAGTTTTGGCTTAAATAGTTCTCATTACCAAATCCGTGCGACTGTAAGTTGACATTTGACGACTGTGAAGATGCTGTATTGAAAGCGGCATGGGGAAGATTCCAGAGGACTTGTACCAACAAATTCACCACTCAGGAGGTCAATTGTACGAGGAATACCTATATCGCTATGCAAAGGAAGGGGGAGAACTCATAGAGGTCAGAACATACGGTAAATACTTCCATACATTTTTTGTTGTTGTTGGAGATCTTAATAATGTGTTTTTTAATGGTATTTGTCTGGCGGCTAAGTACGATTTCTTGTGTTTAGTTTTGCATAAAGGCCCTTTAGGCGAATAAGATGCAAGTGTATTCACCCGTGATTCACTTCATTATATTCCGTGCCTTATTTTTATTATATGCTGATTACTGTATACTAAAATTCCTTACTCTCCATCCTTAAAGGTGTTTATTACCATTAAGGTACTAAAGTATATGATTTTCAGAATTTTAACCTTGCAAGTTTCACCCAATTTAACTAATAGATTTTACAAAATTGAATGTGTCTAATGTCTGAATCAATACTTTAATTGTTTAATTTCTTTTTTTATTATTGTCATGATATACTAATAGCGTTAGTGAGTTAGGGTGTTATTTCGTACTGAGTGTAAGAGTATTTGTCAACGTGTGTTATTATTTAAGTAGTACCAAATCTATGTGATGAGATATTTTGATTACGTTCAAATTACCGAGTGGTTTATTTATTGTAGGTGAATTTTGATTAATGCTACTTTGCAGCGACAACGTTAAATTAGTTCCGTATTAACTCAGACCATTGACGGAGACTTATATGTTGTAATATCAGATCCCAGACGAGGAACGAGAGAAAGTTTTCGACTACCAAGGAGTGTTTAATAGAGCTTTGATCAGAAGCGTACCTACAGGGAGGGGACACAGTTTACAGTTATTACCGATTACGCGTTTCTTGTTTGACTTCATAATTTAAAGTAACCTACTGGTCGTTTATCTCGTTGGACTATGCGACTTCATTGATATAATTTGGAAATTACTCATCGGAAATGAAAGAATCATATCGTACCGGATACTCTATCGCGTTCCGTGTCTGTTATTGACGTACTTAAAGTAGACAGTAAACCTGATTGTGACTTACCGAACGGGACTAGTAAAGAGCAGAACGAAGTTGGGAATGGAGATACGAGTGAAGAGAGGGATGGTTGGGGAGTATGAAGGGAAATATCGCGGCAAGGCCGATTGCAAACCCACAGTAGAGACTAGAGTATTATAAATTGCTAATTAGCGTGAGATGTAGTTATACGAAGTTGAGAGGTGATGAAGCACAGTGGCGTATTGTAGTACCAAAAGGGAAACGTCCCCAAATCCTATCGCAACTTCACGGCGACCCTAAAGCGGGTCATAAATGCACATTTATGACATACGAACGGATATTCCGACAGTATTATTGACCGAGATTAAAGGCAGATGTCGTCTGTTTTATTAGTCAACGTAGTACATGCATTAAGCATAAGGCAGTGCAAAAAAAGACCAGCCGGACTTCGGCGCAACGTCCCGTTATCCACAAGCCTTGGAAAGTGATTGTTATGCACATTGTAGGACGCCTAGCTCCACTATCGGTTATTCTTAGATTTTAGTTGTTGCAGATTAATTTTTTTAATTTGTGCTTTTCTTTCCATTACGTTTCGCTACGGCCGCTAGTGTGGTTAAAAATAACCAGAAAAACGTTTTTATTATGTTTTGAGTACCGCTGCATGTATTATGTGACTGGTTCATAATTCAGAAGTAAAAATTATTACCCCCAGGTTAATCCTTCAGAACGGATTAATAGAATTATGAAGAGTATGTTAGTATCTTATATAGAGAATAACCAGAGGGACTATGATAAATATTTAGAGCAAGTAGCGTGTGTCATACGCAGTAAACGCACAGCCACACATGAAATTAAAGCACTGATGTGCTATTTTGCCAATTTTGTACCAGAAATAGTGTTGGATGGAACTAATCATGGTGAATAAGTAGAAGGAAATATTTTGTAGACTAGTCTACCTTGCGATGAGGAGGAGTAATTGTATCCCTTTGGACGCATCACGTTCTTTTGCAAAAAATTAGCGATGAAATTTGTTAGGTCATATTGCATTAAGGAAAAGGTATCCTATCAGACTTATGAACTATCGGATACATCAGGTATCTCCAAGGGAGTGTGGAATGCTAAGCATTTAGTGTCAAACCCTAATAGTGACTGAAGCCCTTTGGGCGTTTTCTTAGTGTTGGGACGGAGTAAGAACTTTTCTACAGCAGATACCACTGCTTGTCGTAAAAGACGACTAATCAAAGCGTGTGGTGAGTTGGGTAAAGTATGTTTCAACTTCAGCCGACGAGGAGGAGAAATCCTCGTCTAGTCCATCACGGATTTAGGATTATTCCTAGTTTTAGTTTGTTTTCTTAGAGTAGTGCTGAGTTGGGATGCTTTGGGTTAAGTGAAGCGCTTCAAAGTTTGATCGCGATAGTACAATATCTTTGCTACCTTAGCAGTTCGCTTTATGCGGTTTTGAAGTATTAGGAAACTGACAAATTTGTTACCGTATACCGTCTTATCGTTTTATCGCGAAATCCTGGGTTCAATAAATGAAACGAAGAATTTGAATTTAGCCTTGTACTGATCTGAAGAGAAGTGTCTTCTTAACTTGTATTTAAACGACGACGGGGCCGAGTGGGCACCGAATTTTATGATAGAAACTCGAATTTATTGAAATTGTAGCCAAGTTTTTTAAGTGTAATAGAAAAATATCACGTGCATTTTTTTAGTGAAGGTTAAAAAGCCAGTGTAATGTGTGTATACGAATTTATATAAGATTATCTAAAAGAGAGTGCCCATTCAGGATTGTATTAAATTTTAATTGGTTCGACACTTATACTAAAAAAAGGTAGTCAACTGATAGTGATGGAATTTTGGCCAGAACATTGGAAATGGGGAAGCGGGAAAAGACGGTGATAACGGCGTTTTATTTGTGGTATAACTTGCTTTGTATATTATTATGCTTGTTTATAATAATATTTTGTGCAATTAAAATTTTGATTTTTCAATGTTGTAGTGGAAATTCCGATGTAATTGTGGTTTTAACGTTTTGTTTTTCAGAAAGATTTTTCTTGCAGAAATAAGGTCAGGTGGATTTAATTTTAATTTTGGTAAATCGGAATTTCGCACTTGCAGTAGATAAAACGTTTATATCATTATTTGTATATATGTATGTATTGATGATGCTTACGCAGGAAGAAGTAATCGATACTAGTTTCCCTTGACATTAGCGACTGATGCTCAATATCTGATGCAGCTCTATTATTTTTTTAGGTCTGAGGTATTTTTTGTTTTGTCGAACTACTTTCGTTTACGCCCCGCTGCCATGAGAATGTTTCTAATTGTACTTTACCTTCGTATACTTTTAATTGTAATAATAATTGTGGTGTAATTATTTAGGCATTGGTTTGACCTTCACCAAATTAAAAGCAAGTTAAATTTATTTCGACAAATTTTTAAGGTTACCGAAATAAAAGATATTAACTCCCCCAAAAGATGTAAGGTAAATTTTGATGAATGGTTTCGATGAATTTTTTTTATTAAGTGGGAAAGTAGTTATACCATCAAGGTATCACCGAAAAGGTACAATTAATTTTAAGTTCAGTTATCGCAATTTTTGCGGATTTTAAATGAAGCTTAAAATTTTATTTAAGTGTGTGAGCTTTGCTTAAACATTTTTGAAGTAGAATTTTCAGGTAAAGGTGCGTGTTTTCTATTCGAGTGAATATTATGGTTTCCTTTTAGGCCATTATTTTAAGATCTAGCGCATGCCGTTCTTTCCATTATAAATTTATTTAATAGGTGGTGCCTTAGTAACATATTTTTCCGGGATTTGACTTTGATGAGTTGTGACCAGTGTCCTGTTGGAGTGACGAGTAAGAATCCCGCCCATAGCACTGAGCTGTGACGGTAGCTTGCACTTTACCTTTACGGGATGATGCTCTAGTGTGTATTTTGCCCGTTACAAGACATCGAAGTAAAATAGTTGTCAAAGAAAATAACACCTTCTTGTTGAAAATTGAGAAACATTTTTCTGTTACAATGGAAACTAAAGTCTTCCTTTCAATTTTATCTCCAGTGCTAGTATACGCATAAAATTTTATCTGATAATTGTCAAATGTATGTAAACACCAAAATTTAAATCCGAAACGGATAGGTCTTTAATGGAGTACTTTCGTATTTATACTTTACAAAATCTATAGGTTTCGATAACACTTACATTTATCGTCCTGCGGTAGTAAAATATTCAGACGTGTTTAAGGTATTGGAACAAATTTATTTCATAAATCTGCTCTAACACCTAAAACATAAAAAAATGGACTTTTGTAAAATTTAAATATCGAAATACACCATTAAAAATACAAACAAGTTATGTATTTTAATTATGTGTAATAATGGTTAAAATATACATATTCATACTTCATACCATACATACAAGAGTAAGACCTAATGAAAAAATCCTGGGATGTATTCCTTGGACACTTTATTCATATTATCTACTAAAGGGCTAATCTTGAAGATTCCTTTCAATTTTTTAAATGTCATTTAGGTGGAAAAATCAGAATATTTTCAAATTTATTTCTTGTTTGTATCAGAATCAGATAAAATTATTGCAAGCTATACTGACGCCATAAGAAAAGCCCCAGTAACTACGCAAACTATGGAATGGAGATATTTGCAACAAAAGAAATTTATCAGTGCCAGCATTTTGATCGATGGTGCCAATATGTGCTTTTGTTGGAATTAAGGACAATTCTTGGATAATGTTTTAAACTAGTTAAAGGTAAGTTTGATTCAATTTTTTGTGTTGGCTTGTGGGTTAAAAGGTTTATACTTAGTAAATTGAGGTGGCTAAGCCTTACTCTACTAAGCAAGAACACCGTATGTGTTTATTTACCGCGCTTTTGCGTAGTAACTATGTATGATTCAGGATTAGTCTACCAAACAATTATTTAATTTAATGATTATTATTATTGTTATTCTTAAAGTAAGACAAGCATTTTTCTTTGACTAAATTAAACTAGGGTAAGAAGTAATATTATAAACAGCTAAAGAAATAAAAGTTTATTCTTGGAATAGCAGGTATATAACTAAATTTTAGAATGACATGGAGGTCCATCATTATTCAAAACGGGTCTCCCAGTACGACCTTCGGTTTGCTGCCATCAGCGATACGAGTTTGTCCAAAATATATCTTTTTTTTTGTCTTCAGGAACACCATGACAAGAATCCGTATTTGGTTTTGGTTTGGCTAACTTCTTTATGGATTTTTTATGTAAAAAGTCGAGCTCTATCAACTCCTGATGAAAAGAATAACGATACTGCACAACGCAGAAAACACATTAAAGAAAAATAAAAAGAACATTGTTACTGTAGTATTTATTACATTAAGTATTATCTTTAGTACTTGATTTCCTCTCTCCACCTTTATATGAACCATGTCATGCAACAACGGTCTAGGTTTAAGCTTATTTATTTTATATAATGAAGAACAGTCTGGCCATTGAAGAAAGTCGTTGCTGTTCATTTGCTTTACTTCAGATTTTCCGTTATTAGCTTTTTTAATTACCTCAGCAAAATCATTGAAATCATATATCTTGCCTGAGTGCTTAAGGGAGAGTTCTATTTGGAGATGATAATGGTCAGCACTCATAAAAGTATGACCAGGTTCAAAGTAGTAGAACTCGATATATTCAGCACTAATTTCTTCGGAATAAATAAAAAATGTGAGCAAGGCCCAATTTTTATTTTGCCCACCGCAATTGTCGAGCAAGACGATTATACTTGTTTGTCTCGATATTTAAAGAAAAACCCGTAAAAAGTACTTATAATGTCTTCTTTGGAACGACCACACATTGCTTCATTCCAAATTACAGAAAATAGAAGTTCTTTTGATTTTTTAACAAGATGAACAAACATTTCATTATATGCAGTAAGACGTTTGGTAAACTGCACTCTTTTAAAACTATCAGTACGTGGGAGCATTACTACTTTCTGAAGATCGGCGGACACTACAAAGTGTTCAGGTTTGGTTAGATGATTGGGCGCGTTGAGTATTGTTAATAATAAAATTTCTTCTATCTGTCCAATTTAGGTCCTAGCATTGAGAGCTTATTTGTTGTCTTCTATTTTCATTTATTTTACTTGTACATTTCAATCTGCACAATTCAACCTCGCATTGTGTTAAAAACGCGTACTTTTCTTTTTTCTTTTCCATGATTTCCAGTTTTCGCTCTTTGACGGATTTAGCAAACTGTTTTCTTTTTCTAGGATTTCCTTTTTTAGTAAAATGTTCTAGAATAATATCAAAATTAGTTTGGGTTTCTTTTTTAAATTTGTATAAAAAGAATAAGTACTTTAGTTGTAAGTTTTAAAAAGTATTATGTTATTTTTAACCTTCAGTATCTGCTTCCTCAACATGCGCGCTATTTTGGGCATCTCAAAGCTTCCCAGTAACTTTTAGGATAATATTTGTATGATTTCCAACATCGACGTATTCTTCAGTATCTAAATTGGGCAGTATGTAATTATTATAAACTTCGTTAAGTAAATTTTAAATGATTTTAAACCTGAGTTGCGTTCGTCGGCGACATGTGGAACATAATCCGGATCTTTATCAAATGGCAAAGCAGTTTTTCTTTTCTTGATTGGATTTTCTACATCTTAAACTTTTTGAAGTACCTACACAGCTTCTTTCGCCACCTTTCACTGTAACGGTTGGTAATAACTTTTCATGAATAAATTAAAGTAATTTACACTACCTGAATTTATAATTACTCCCTCTGGTTCTTCCATGGAAACAACTGTAATTAGAGGACATTCAGCAGTCAGCACCTTCGGTATACAATGTTCCATCGATGTTTGAATGATTTAATTCTTTTTCCGTTGTAGAAACTAAAGCAATAGTACTGGATGAGTTTAATGAAAAAACAATATCATTATGTAATTCAATCTCATCAAACGCATTTCCAATGATTTGATTGGGTGGTGCAGTCGACTGCGTTATTTCAGAATTTGGAATATTAATTAGTTCAAGAGTCTCAGATGATTTTACAAAATTTTCGTCAGTTTTTATCATAACTACGTCGTTGTGGTTTGATTTATTCAATGTTTTTTCTTCATTGCCTAAATTATTTTCAGTGCAGAGTTGCCCAATATTTTTGCCGCGCATTTTATTTAATCAGTAAAATCTGAAAACAATATATAAGATATAATAATAATACGTGTATTTATAATAGTCACATTTTATAGGCTGATGTTTACACAATTTTGGGTTATGTTCAATAAAATTCAAATTAAGGTCTTTATTAAAGCCCAAGCAAAACCACGAAAAATAAGAAACATTCAGCAGGTTTATTATCTACGTAACTACAAAAGTAATATTATTGTAATTATATGGTTTAGTGAATTTATTATGCATTCTACTTGAACATAGTATTATATTACATTTATAACCGGTTCGTACTTGTAAATTCATTGGTTTTACTACTTACCAGTTTAAGAATTAATCTTTCACTTATCACTTATACTCTTTATAACGCTAATTATAATAAAGATGAAATCACTTTGTTAACACTTTTTACAATGTATAATAAAAATTACCGGGATTTAGTTTATATTTAAGCAAGAAAAATACGTTAGTATCAGAATGGTCAATTAAGCTCAAATATTTGTGATTTGTCAGTTACTGTGGTTTGGCTTATGACGGAGTATATATATATATATATATATATATATATATATATATATATATATATATATATATATATATTGAGATGAATCTAATTACGTGCAAGTAGCTATGAAATTTACATAGTGAAGTTTTACTTTAGTTTGTACAAAATGGTACATTTCAGTTAATAATTCTAGAATAAAATGATTAAGAAACATTGAGATGTTTGAAAAATTTAAATATTTCTTAATATAATTTTAATAATGTTAGTTTAAGTTATCGACAGCACAGAACATAGAAGTATAGGGGATGTTTGTTTTCGTTTATGAGTTAATTCAAGTTTTCATTTAGTTTTGTAAGTTTATATTAAACAATATTCCCTAACGACATGTAATACAGGTTGTGGTTGACAGAAATAATGTTAAAACTAGATTTAGGCTGGTATCAATGTCGCAATTCACTTGTACGCAGCCAAGATTAGTGAAAACATTCGTATTAGTGCGTTTAACACATATTTGTGCAAAATTTATGAAAAAACAGAACAAGCACATTAGTGAGTGACTATAAAACATGAATCATGCAGCAGCTCTGGGATTATTGTGTTTAATCAACAGTTTATGACCTTAAACTAGTGTATGACAACATTCCAACACTAGTCGTAGGAGAACTTATGAACCTACGAAAGTGATCATATAAATTAACTTGTGACTTGAACATTACATTCAAACACTTACATTAACAATTAGAGTGTTTAAAAGTGTGAAATTTAACATTAAAAGCATAAAAACATATACATTTTTGTAAAAAGTATTTTAAATTGAGACAATTTATAGAAAATAAATTAGTAGAGACAAAAATAGTAAGGTAGCCTCAATTTCATGTTATAATTCCGTATATTTATGTCCATTTTTGTTAATTTTAGTTTGTAAGAGTTTTGGTAGAATTTAAGTAATTTTCCTTTCAAATTGGCCGTAGGCATGTTTAAGATGTATATTTGGGTGTAGTAGCATCCCCTATTCATGTAGAGGTAATTTCCAGACCTGTAAAATTCATAGAATTAGAGTAAAGTCGATAAATAAGGGTAAAAATTAACGTAGTTATTTAGTGTAAGATTTAGATCATGTTTGGTTTCAAATTAAAGATAAAATTATGGAGATTATGGAAATGTTTTTAGATTTAAGATATTTTAAACGGGGCGAAAGTTATACGGCTTTAAAGAATTATCGTAATTTAAGAATTACATTAGCCAATAAGAATGCAGCAAATATTTGTCGTAACTAGTGAAAACATTGGAAGATTTGGTTGTCGAGTAAAATCATATAAATACAAGTGGTTTAGCTTCACAAACTCTCTTGATTTTCATCTTTTGCAACAACTTGCCAAAGTAAGCTGTTGCGAAATTTTTGAAAATAATTTTAAAACAAATTAATGTCACTTCGGAAAATAACAAAGTGCGATTTAGTATCGGAAGTGGTCACGAAACAAGTGATAGTTTTTTGTTCGTGAAATAATTTAAATTAAGGTTAGTTTACCTTTTCAAACCACAAATCGGAAGTTTTCGTTACGTTATATAAATATTTCCGCAGTTCGACTTTGTTCATATTAAATCTATATTGTTTATGTTGATGTGCATATTTAATTGTGTTGTCTTCAAGTTTATTATTATTATACACCTTATTTATCAAAAGTGTGTTTAATTTACAACCATCAACGATCCATGCTATTCAAAATCTATTTTGAATTTAATTAATAAAGAAGTGATGAGCCTAAAATAAAGATTCGTGAATATTTTAATATTAATAGAGAAACCTACCTAAGTGATTAAGCTGGTTATTTAAAAGAAAACTCTGGATGTTCGAGCTGTTGTCTTCAATCATCTTCAGCAGCAGTAACCCACGAAGGGAGGACATTTTATGTGAGTACTTTGTTGACATTGATACTTTATTGTTATGTTCATAAATTCTATCCTGTGTAATAACCACTATGTGCAACATCAGGTATACATGTCCAAAGGGAATGTTATTTGTTCTAAAAATTTTGATGGTTTATATTAATTGTGTTTTTATCATTCAAACGTCGTTATACTTGCTTGTATGTCGAATTTCACTTTTCTTTATGGTCAAAGCATATGGTTGCGTATTCATAGCGCATGCTCACGTATATTTTTAAATGAATTTTGTTATGTACAGGGTGTAACACAGATATCTATGCGAATTAAAAATTATAATTCAATTTATTTAATCAATTCAGATACTATAAAAATAAATAGGACATTAACTCAATGTAATTTTAATCATATTAACTATGATTATTATATTCAAACAATTAATATAATTCAAATTCATGATTTTTTATTTTACAATATTAAAAGTAGAGTTCCTTCTAAATTATTGATCCCTATCCCCTGTTAGATGAGTCTCATTGTTCTATCGGATGTATTTTATTTATTTTTTTTTATTAACAATAACTATAAATATTTAATAATAATAATTAAAATAATATTAATAATAATAATATTAGTTGAGTAAGTACAGGAGGTATTGGTGTTAGGGGAAATATCAGTACAATATATATATGCAGGGTGTCCCAAAAGTGGGTATTCGGTCGATAGCTCGTTAGCCATTAAACTTAGAAGATAAGTTTAAATACAAAAGTCTATTTTATAAGCTGCATAATCTAAAAATAGTTTGGTTTCTACAGGATGTAATACAAAACGGTACAATATAGAAATTTTGGTTTTTAAATAGGACACTCTATATATTAATTTATTTTTCGATTCTCCCTATACTTTTACATCTTTTTTATAAGAATTACTTACAAGCTAAATCTTACAGTTTTTGAGATATTTGCAAAGCTAACTAAAAACTGACTAAAGGCATTAAAAAAATATGGTGTGTGCCATGTAAAAAATGAAGATATAGCATTTTCAAATTTATGTTATTGAATCAATTTTTGTGATCACCGTGTGTATTGAAATACAATTTTGACAATAGATTAATGTAAGCTCATGTATGAGTAAATTCTATACCAAAGATTATTTTTTTATATTTAAAAATAACTGAGATACGCCTACTTGAATTAGTACATAAAAATGTCAGTTTTCAGCTAACTTTGCAAATATCTCAAAAACTATAAGATTTAGCTTGTAAGTAATTCTTATAAAAAGATGTAAAACTATAAGGAGAATCGAAAAATAAAATAATATATAGGGTGTTCTATTTAAAAATTAAAAGTTCTATATTGTACCGCTTTTATATTACACCCTGTAGAAACCAAACTATTTATGGATTATGCAGCTTATAAAAATAGACAACTTTCGTATTAGTCTTATCTTCTAAGTTTAATGGCTAAGGACTATCGACCGAATACGCACTATTGGGACACTCTGATATATATATATATATATATATATATATATATATATATATATATATATATATATATAAAGGTGACATAGAAAAAAGTGCCATGCATAGTGCCACGCGATATAGGCCACTAAAATAAGAAAAAAAGTTCCTATGAACCTAGGTCGCTTTCGTTAAAAGATATAGGGTGTTGAAGTTTAAATTATTTTTTGTTTTTTTTTTAATATCTTTTTATAATGATGTAATAAGGCGAGGAAATTTTGTATACAGGGGCTTTTTATCACGCAGAATTCAAATATGACCTTAGTTCTTTTATTACTGATAGAGGGCGCCACATACAGGTTTCCATCTTGTTTGAATCGGTCCTAACTTTTTTGCCTTACACTGTATGTCATTTTCGACTGGAAAAAATTGTTTTCCCATCTGTTCAGTTTCAAAAAGGTATATCTTATTGAAGTCGCTAGGACCAACGGTTTACGAGAAAAATGCATCCGATGCATGCAAATTATCCAAAAGCGCCAAAGTAACTTATTTGCAAAAACAATGACATATTACAATTAAATTTTAATAGCAACAATGAAGGGCAGTGATTAAAAAAAACATTGTTGTCCTTGTACATGAATACAATTTTCAATTCTTCTTCCTAAGGATTGACGGCATCTTTGTAATATTCCTGGGTTATTACGGAATCTATCTGCGGATTCCATAATTCTTATCCATAGTTGCTCTTCATTATGTATTTCTACAAAATGAATCCCCAAAATGAAAAATCGAGGGGATTAAGGTCGGGACTACGAGCTGGCCAGGGTACAGGTCCCCCTCGACCAATCTACTTATTTCCAAATCTCCTATCCAAAAATTCCCTTGCCAATCGAGAAAAGTGAGCTGGTGCGCCATCATGCATGTAACGCATTCTACCAATAATAACCAATGGAACATTCTCTAATAACGTTAATAGAAAATATTGGTGATTTCTAATTACGGTTTGATGAGGATTTGCATCACTCCAATGGTGCATATTATGTAGGTTCAGAACACCATCACGGCTAAAACCAGCTTCATCAGTAAACAAAATTGAAGAAATAATATCGTGTCTTTGATTTTGCAACCATTCGCAAAATTGTACACGACGAAGATAGTCATGTTCTAATAGTAAACGAACCTTTTGGAAATGATACGGGCGTTGAAGTTGTACATTAGAAATTTGTCTAACTTCACGGTTAACATTTCGTACTGCTGAACTTGTTTTCCTGGTGCTTGTTCTCGGACTATTTTTTACCATTCGTAAAACAGTTTCTTCGTTTCGCGCAGTGCGACGAGTTCTGGAAATTCCTCTATTAACTTTTGGTTTTTTAAAACAGCCATCTTCACCCAAACGCCTATGTACGTCAATAAATGTCCTATTATGAGGAATATGCCATAATGGATATCTTTCTCGATAGATACGTTGAGCTTCGTAAGAATTCGATGTAGCTTCGCCGTAACAAATAATTATGTCCCCGTATTCTTCAAAAGTGTAGTGAACCATTTTTGAAAGTAATTTTGAAAAATCAATAATGAAAAACTTAATCAAGAACACAAAGTACATACCTCCAACAAGACAATAATATTTTGACAAGTGTCATAGATTTCGTTTCTTTTTCGAAAATTTCCATCGCCTGTTATTTTCATCATTCCAATAGTACATATTATTTTGTATTCCTAAAATGGTTCACTATACTTTTGAAGAATACAGGGACATGACTATGTGTTACGGAGAAGCTCGGTCAAATTTCTCCAAAGCTCAACGTATCTATCGAGAATGATATCCTTTAGGACAGGTTCCTAATGTTCGAACATTTATTTACGTGCATGGGTGTTTGGATGAAGGTGGGTGGTGAAGATGTCTGTTTAAAAAAAAAGTTAGTAGTGGGAGATTCCAGAACTCGTCGCACTGTTGAAAAGGAATAACCTGAACACATTATTAGAAGATGTTCCATTGGACATTGTTACAAGAGCGGACTTTATGCTTGATGGCAAGCTAGCTCACTTTTCTTGAGTGGTAAGGAAATTTTTTGAAAGGAGGTTTGAAAATAGGTGGATTTGTCGTGGGGGGCTTGTAACATGATCACTGCTCTTCAGTAATAAAAGAACTATGGTCATATTTGAATTCTGCGTGATGAAAAGCCCCTGTATACAAAATTTCGTCCGCTTATTACATCATTGTATGAAGTTATTAAGAAAAAAACAAAAAAATTATTAAACTTCAACACCCTATATCTTTTAAACGAAGGCGTTGCGGACCTAAGTTCACAGGGACTTTTTTTCTTATTTTATTTTCCTCTATCGCGTGGCACCATGCATGGCACTTTTTTCCATGTCACCCTATATATAAAACTCTTTCATTTCTATCAAGCTGTCGAATCTTCATTGATTCTTCATCAGCATATCTAAAGTAATTAAATACGGTTTACAATTATCAAAAAATAACAACGTTACTTACAGTTACGAAATTTTTTTAAATACATTGGCAACATATTAACTTTGTATATAAATATAACGATTTCTTTTTAGTAGGTACAATAAGATTTAGAAATTATAGTCAACAGAACATCAACGAAAAGTGTTAATTTTTTTTTATACTATATATTTAATTATCATTTTCAATACACACTTTTTGTTGTGTTTAAAAAATGTAATTGTTCCATTCATTTTATTATGAATTTTGTGAAAATAAATCAAAATTAATAATTATGGTAAATAATTAAAAAAATGTAATAAATACGTGTACAGGTTGTCCCATTTTGGTTGTCCTCGCAGGGTATCTCAGTTATTAGCAAAGATACAGAGATGCGGTTTTCGCGAACGTTGGCTACTTTTTTGTGAAACGAAAGATGACACAAACAGAATTACTCTAGCTCTTCTCATTTTTGAGATACAGGGCATTTTTGAAAAGTTGCATTTGAGACAGCCCCGTATCTCAGCTATACGATAACTTATAGAAAAGTGAAAAGTGTTCTTTATATAATTTTTTCCGTAGAATGCAGTGCTGTTTTCAGAATGAGTATACGGGTCAGGTCAAAAGTTATCGGGATCAACTTCATTTTTTTAAATGGGACACCCTGTCTATTTTCTCATAATTAAATTTTCCTTGTTCTAAGCATTTCAAATATATATAGCATTCATCATTTTTTTATACAAATAGCGCAGTATTTAAAATTATTAACTGGATTTGTTAGTGGCCTTTGGTACTGCAATTGTTTTACCATGGCAACTTCATTTTTTTGACATTTGTCAATATTTGTTGATTGTTGAGATCCTTCTTGTTAGTAAAGTTTTCAATATTCTTTTCGTTATTTTGAATTTTTACAAAGTTTCAAACCATGGCGAATAATTTAGGGTACGAGAACTATGAGAAATTAGATATGATTGGGGTTTATTACCAAACAAATTTTAATGCAGAGCAAGCGAAGGAAATATATTTTGAAAGGTATTTATATTTACTGGAATGTTAGTCATCATTTGAGTTAAATAAAATGTGAATATTATAGATTTCGGAAAGAAGGCAACCGTGTAAAAACATTCATTAGGTTAAAACAAAATTTGGAAAATCACGGATCGTTTGAAAGGCCACGCGCCAAAACATATAGAAAAGAAAACGAAGAAAATAATGAAATAAATGTCCTTGCAGAGGTCACTGTTAATGAAAATTATACGTCTTGCAGAAAAATAAAAGAATCGGTGGGCATTTCAAAAACGAAAGTATCAAAAATATTTAAAAAATACCATTGTAAACCATATATACCTCAAGTCATCCACCACTTGCATCCGGGTGATGCTCAATTGCGTATCGATTTCTGTAGATGGTATATTCAGAAAAGTGAAGAAAATGGTAATTTTGGTCGTTTAGTTATATGGTCGGATGAAAGCCATATAAGCTCCGCCGGAATTTACAATCGTGCAACGAATCGTTTCTGGTCTAACGAAAATCGGCATGTTACCGTGACCCGTCAGCAGCAAGGCAGGTTTGGGTTCAATGTGTCCTGTTTCATTTTAGGAGGCAGATTAACATTTTACATGTTTGAAGGCAATTTGAACCATCAACGATATTTGTGGGGCTACCTTAAAAATAAAATTCATCAAAGACGGTATGAAACTCAAGAAGCTTTGATGAATGCTACAAGAGAAGCCTTTGAAGAACTACGTTTACGACCCCTATTTTTATTAAGATCCATTCAAGAAATTCTTCAGAGATGTAGGATTTGTCTTGACCATAATGGTCAGCAAATTGAGCAATATTTATAAAATTTTAATTCTTCTTATTTTCGTTTGTCTCTAAATTTATAAATAAATACATCCAATATTTATATGAGTTTGAAATCAACAATTCTGGAAATAAAATAAATTATTTTGCCGAAACAATTGCAGTACCAAAGGCCACTAACAAATCCAGTTAATAATTTGAAATACTGCGCTATTTGTATAAAAAAATGATGAATGCTATACATATTTGAAATGCTTAGAACAAGGAAAATTTAATTATGAGAAAATAGACAGGGTGTTAAAAAAAATGAAGTTGATCCCGATAACTTTTTGACCTGACCCCGTATACTCATTCTGAAAACAGCACTGCATTCTACGGAAAAAATTATATAAAGAACACTTTTCACTTTTTCTATAAGTTATCGTATAGCTGAGATACGGGGGCTGTCTCAAAATGCAACTTTTTCAAAAATGCCCTGTATCTCAAAAATGAGAAGAGCTAGAGTAATTCTGTTTGTGTCATCTTTCGTTTCACAAAAAAGTAGCCAACCGCATCTCTGTATCTTTGCTAATAACTGAGATACCCTGCGAGGACAACCAAAATGGGACAACCTGTACATATTACTTAGATTATCAATATGTGTTCTTTTATTCATAACATTAGGTTCTCTTGATATGTGTGCCATTTCTATAAATAATTTCTTGTGTAAATTTTTTTCTGTATCAATTATTGTTACATTATCATAATTAATATGATGGCCTTTTTTCCAGACATGTACAGCCAACATGCATGATTTAGTGTTTCGTTTTACGTTACTTTTATGAGACGTAAGTCTATCTTTAAGACGTCTGCAAGTTTATCCTTTGTAAATACTATTACAACCGTGGCATGGTATTGAGTAAATAATGTTGGAAAGTAAAGTATTATTATTACTTTCTTTAATTTAGAGAACAATTTTCGGACGGTTAAAATGTAATTATTTGAAATCGTTACATTGTTTGCTTTATTACCAAAAGAATTTTATTAACTTTTTTGGAGATATTTGCAATGCAAGGAAATGAACAGAAACGTTTTAAATTCACAAGCGTACGACATACGAGTAGTGTCCATACCAGCTCTTGGAAAAATATTCCAGGAGGCTGAACTCGATGTGCTAAAGAAAGGGTCTGACATCGAAAATGTTGCACAGGACGAAGATTATACAAGTCCTGATAGTGAACGTCGCAATTCTGTTAATGATGGCGTAAATCACTCTATATCTTCTGCTGCATATGTCATGTCCAAGTAAAAGAAAATGGGAAATTCATCCACGTAGACATTCTGCTAGTGTGCTTTCCAAAGGTAAGCTTATCAAGAATGTTCCTGTTGTAACAAGATATGATACAATACAAATAAATGTCATTTGGTAAGCTTATTGATTGTTATATTTGGAATAAACAAAAAAATATTATAAATTCCAAAATATTGACGGGCATTGTGTTGGCGAAGGTTGCAAAACATGTGGGCAATGTTTTCTTTTGGAGAATTGCAATGAAGTAAAGTATTGCCTTATGCTACAATACAAGCAGGCAATACCAATTAGATAGGAAAATACGTATAAAGCTCAAATTCATTTTCAAACTATAAAAATAATTATTACAGATATAAAGATGAAGTTACAAGTGCATTAAATTATGCAAGCGCTAATGTTACAAGCTTCACAGAAAACACAAACTCATTAAAGGCAATTTATGCGAAAGTAAACAACAATGCTCTAAAAGAAATTGGTTGACAGGATAGCATCAGCGTTATTAGATTTTCAATAGAGTTTGTTTTAAGAATTTGAACAGTAAGTACACCACTCCTAAAATTAATAAATACGTTAAAACAAAAAATTACAAATTAAAATTTGAAAACTAATAAATCTTTAAGGCTTTAGTTATGACATGTATTTTTTAACTTAAACGTTTTAAAATTGAATGTAAAAATCCAGATATTCTTACTTAATCTGGTGTGGTATGGTTAATTAAAATCCATCTAATAATTTTTAAACTTAATGGTCTTTCGTTACTTCT
This sequence comes from Vesta saturnalis, assembly GCA_036346205.1. Taxonomy (NCBI): domain Eukaryota; kingdom Metazoa; phylum Arthropoda; class Insecta; order Coleoptera; family Lampyridae; genus Vesta; species Vesta saturnalis. Next base: position 15,374 of record JARFJB010001164.1, on the reverse strand, counting down.
AGCTAAGGGTAGATTCCGAATTATAATAATTTTTATCGCTTTACAAATGCTTGTTAGACAATATTAACGTTAACACAAAATACGTTAATCTAAATCTTTTCGTATAAAATTAAATTTTACTCTTTCTCACATAACCTTATGTTATAGGCGGTAAAAGTACCAAACGTAAATTGGTGTTAAAATAATTTATCTAATGCTCCTAAATATACGATTTAATTTTATTTCAATATACATAAATTTAATTCTTTACATAATTTAATAATTTAATAATTCACTCGAGTAAATAGAACAATTTAAAACTAATACCCAATCCCGCGAGCAAACAGTAGAATCACGCTACTGAAAATATTCTGTCGATTACAGTATTATTAAAATTTCTAGGTGAAGTACATACAAATTAAATGATCAACATAACCTTAAACGTTATGTTGATGATTTAATCCTATTTGTTCCTGAAAATAATATTGATCATTAAAAATTATTATTAATCTTATTAAATACATAAATAAAAAGTTTACCTTGGTAGATTCGAACCTACGACCTGTACTTTAAGTACCGCGTAACCAACTGCGCCATCAAGGTTCAAGCCCCAATCGATGTAAATTTTGTCTTTATGTATGTAGAACTGATGTAAATTCTAAACAGAATGAGATTACAATCAAATTACTTATATTAATGGAATGTGAGCAGTTGGTTAGCGCGGTACTCTAGCAAAGTACAGGTCGTAGGTTCGAACCCTACTCGAGGTAAACTTTTTATTTATGTATTTAATAAAATTAATAACAATTTTTAATTACATATTTGCCTTTGAACTTATTCGTTCATAACAAAAACTTATAATAATATTGATTATTGTTTATCAATATTTAACTCGTATTCCTAGATATGATTGTTCATAGAGATTGTAATAACACAACGCACAGAATGGTTTCGTAGGTCTATCTTTAGCAACAGATTTATTAGTTTTTACCCAAATCATCCCTATTATATGAAAACAAATCTTATTATTTGTTTTAAAAGGAAGAGTAATCAACTTGTCTCGCCCTCTTTTTAGACACAAAGGTTTACGTTTATTAAAAGAAGTTTTATTAAAAAATTCTTACCCATTAAAATTACTTAATAAAATATCTTTTAATACTCTTCAAATTTTTAATAATTCTAATTCACCAAATCAAATTATTAATAATGATGAACTTAATACCTAGCTACCAATATTTCCTATGTGTCATTCCTATTTATCCCTAATTTAAATACTAAACTTATTAAAGTTTTTAAAAACATAGAAGGTATTAACATTACCACCAGAAACATTAAAACCGTTTCTTGTTTATACACAAAAATTAAACCTCCTTTATTAACCTTAGAACGGTCTAATATTGTGTGTTCCATCCATTGCACTAATTGTGATAAATGTTATTGATAGACAAACTTCTAGGAATTTATTGGATGGAACAAAATCGCATAAAAGTGATGCTAAAAGGAAAATCCAGTAATGTGCCTTAGCTGAACATCTTATATCTCATTGCATGAATTATAATGTTAGAATCCTAAAACAAGGAAATATTTTATCTAAGAGATTGTTTTTAGAAAGGTTGATATTAATAACTGCAGTAACAGTTTAAAAAAAAATCAGATATTGACAAACTTAGTAATACCTACAGCTATATTCTTTCGTTTGAAACTAAACCGGATTAACGATTAATTTTTCTTTATTTTCTCTTAAGGTTAAATGGTTTTAATATCAGTTAATGTTAATATATTCATTTTTTTGTAATTTATCCTAAATCACATTGCTTTCTTTGGTTATATTGTCTATTTGAATTTTTGAAGTTATTGTTAATACTATTATTCTTCTTTTATTTTATACCTACTTTTTATAATCCTCACGATGGTAAGTTTAGCATTAATTATTACATAATTGTAACATTGTTCTTTATAGTTGTCTTGATGATGAGAATAAATCTTCTCGAAAGCTTTACAAAATCAAAGAGTTTTTAAATTAATAAGGTCCTGTATTGGTTGACTGCCTCCTCAATAGGTTTATCTAAATAATTATATTCTAACCAGTCAGCAAAACCATTTTCTTTATACTTATACATTATATGCATACATATATATATATATATATATATATATATATATATATATATATATATATATATTAATAAAACACAAAAGCTATCTAAAATGAAAAACGTTAAATCTAATCGAAATTTCTACTGCGACATTGAATCAAACTTGATATTTCACTAAATCTTATCATGAACAAGCCTAATAATATACAAAGCAATTCATACCATAAAGAAAACGACGTTACCAGCCTCTTCGCACTTCCGCAATTTCCATTGTTCTGGTCCAAATTCCATCGCTATCAGCTGACAACTTTACACGATAAATGCAAAACAAACACAAATTTAGCACAACCTTAAGTATGTACATTCCTTTAAACTGGCTTTTTAACTTTATCCAAAAAATACAGCCCGTGATGCTTTTCTATTACGCTCAGAAATCACGGTAATAATGTCTGTAATTTCAATACATTCAATAAAGTTTTCAACACAGAATCATAAAATTCGCTGCCTCCTCGGCCCCGTCATTGGTTAAATACAGATTAAGAAGCCGCCTTTTCTTTCATCAGATCAACACAAAGCTAAATTGAAAATCTTCGGTTTCACTTATTGAACCCAGAATTTCCGGATAAAATGATAAGACGGTATACGATAACAAAGCCGCATTAAAGCGAATTTCTACATATCAATGATACTGTACAAATCCGATAAATTATGAAGCGCTTCACTTATCTCTCCTATTGTGTTAACATTTTGGTTTCATTTATTGTGTTCGGGTCATTATGACCCGGGAACCTATAGTTGTCGTTTTATGGTCGTTAAATTGATTAAATAATATAATAATAAATAATAATCTAAAATAAGACGTAGCATTTATTATTTATTACGTTAGTTTATTCTTATTACATAATATAAATGTTATGTAAAAAACATTTGAAAAACGTAGTAGTCAGGTATATACATTTATTTGACAGTCTTGACAGTAGTGATCCACAAGACATTTATTTTGGACAATTAGCAAATTAGATTACGTTTATTATCATTTGCAGAGGGACAAAAATTTTACGATTGGTTGTGGTTGATTGTTCCCTTACTTCGGCATTACTGATTGAAGAACGTAACCTTATAACCATTTCAGCTGCAGGAATACTTCGAGGGAGACGTTTTCAATAAAGGAGTGGTCAAGAAATCACCCAGTTCTTCGAGAAATAGTATCCGCTTTATAAGTTTTCCAGCATTCTAGGTTGGCTTTGCTTCGCAGTGCAAAACATACGCGTTAGAAGCTAAAACGTCCATGATATTGTAAAAGATCATCCTTTAATTTTCTGTCTGCATGTGTATGTAATTATTAACTTGTCTAACCTGTCTACAGCACCTTCAGTTTTGTTGTAATTTAAATCATAAACGGCTTTTTATGATTTTGGTTACACACTACGTTATTGTGGTGCATGGTGCTCGTGAGCGTAACATTTTTATTCCGTTTCGGAATATAGGAAACATCGACGTGTCCTTGGTAAAGTAAGATTTTTAAGAAAGAACTTCTTTTCTGTTGCAGACCAATGCGGCTGGCAATTCAAGGTTATTTTTACGAACAGTGCCAAGCATGGTTATTTTTCTTTTCAATAGCACCTGCCCCAGATCGTACAAGGTAAAAAAATTATCACACGTTACGTTGTGACCGCTTAGACCCTATGTAAGATTAGCACAACTCTTTTACCTTGACCGCTGTCTAGAGGTTCCCGAGGTAAACTTGCATGTTATCTGCATAATCAGTTACAGAATCACTTAATGGCCAAACCTTGACTCCGTATTTAGCAGGTTTATTCGCGATGTACTATCTAAAGCGACAACGGCCTCTAAAAGGTACCAGTTGCTCATCTACTGTTAAATTTTCGCGAAGATTATAGAGCTTAGGAAGATTTGCAAAATATTCGTCCCATATGGGAGCTAATTTATCAGTTTGGTGTGGTTGTGGTCGAGTTTTTTGATCGTCAAAGCAAGTTATTCGTGCAATTACATGAGATCGTTGTAGGGACGTCGCTGCTAAAAATACTGGACGACATAAATTCCCATCCCACAGACTGGCTGTTGCCTCTCCATGAGATCTATACACACCAGCTAGAAACAGTAGGCCAAAATATTCTTCTAGTTCAACTAATTTTATTTCTTGAGACGTGTCGCCACAGAGTCTTTTGCCTTCTAAATTTGACATTTTCAAAATTAGGTTTACAATTTTGGGTGTGAAATATAAGAAGTACGCGGTTTTTGTATCAAATATTCGCGACGTTGCATACCGTGTTGGCTCAGGAATCAACGAAATAATATTTGTTGCTGACAACCTTCCCAATTGATATATATTTTCATTCCATACTACCATAAGTTACGTGATTATCCGTATCAGCTTCATCTGAAATCGTATTCCACTTCATCATGCGATTCGCTATTATACATCTCGATTTCGGACAAATGGTTTTCTTCTTCAGAAGCACTAGAATCACTATCAGGAACATGCAAAGGTTTCTCAAATTCACTATCCGTAAGCACTCTCTCACTACACATTTTTAATAATGAATTTCAATCGTTAGGTATTTCTCATTAGAGTATAGCACCAAGTTTGATATTTACTACGAAACTAACACACAGATGCTTACTGGTTGAATTTATATGCGGAGCCACAAACAATACTCAACAGGAATAAACTTGTTTACCGGTACGCAAATAACCCATGCGCAATAATGTGGTAATATTAAGTAAGTTATTTATATTTATGAAATAAAACAAAACTAATAAAATACATTCGTCTATTATAATAATCTGTTTCTAGCTCTTCTAATTTGAACCACATAGATCTCACCGGGTCATATAGACTCAAACACAGTTGCATTAAGAAAACTAATTATAATGTCCTAATATCAATCTAGGTACACCGTTATTAGAGTAATGAAATAAAAGTAATGCAATGGCAACAAAATATTTAAATAAATTAACGAATTATGCACATTGCAAGAACGCGATTGAGTCATATTGACCATAACGCAATAGGATCCGATAGCCCACAATCACAAAAATTCGCACTACATCTATGTTTTTACCTGAACTTTCAAGATCGAACCCCCAACTCCAACTGAACAGAAAAGGGAAGTAATCCTTTTTCCCTTCTACGAAAGTACTTAGATTCTGTAAAATAACAACTCCTCACTTCACGTGGAAACTTAACGTCAGTTCAGGAATGAACGAAACATCACATTACCCACGAATGTAAACTCGTTCAAATAAATTATTATAATAATTTTTAATTACATATTTACCTTGAACTTATTCGTTCATAACAAAAACTTATAATAATTTAATATTAGTCAAGTTGCTTTGGTATGTGTGAATCCTTGCCATATTGCAGGCTCACATTCCATTAATATAAGTAATTTGGCTGTAATCTCATTATATTTAGAAATTACATCAGTTCTACATACATAAAGACAAAATTTGCATCGATTGGGGCTTGAACCTTGGTGGCGCAGTTGGTAGCGCGGTACTCTAGCAAAGTACAGGTCGTAGGTTCGAATCCTACTCGAGGTAAACTTTTTATTTATGTATTTAATAATAATTTTTAATCGTTCAAATAAGTTTCTCAACAATATTTGCAAAAGCAGGCTGTCATTGTTACATGCGATCGACTTAATATAAACCACTCAATGGAAATACATCAACACTCCAGACGACAATCTTATGATATCAGAACGCCACGGAATGAGAAAATAACTGTCATTAAATTTAGCAACCAATCTACGCGTTTATACATTTGTTCCAAAACAATTAAAAAAAAATTTGCTACTAGCAATCTAACAAAACCCAACAATGTATTGAATTAATTTCTATACTTCAAGCAAACCAAAAGAAAATAAGTAAATTATGCAATTTTTCTTAAGATTTTCACATAATGTGACAAAAATTAGGCACGCCAAATTGATAATTCATTTCATGTTTTGGTTTAGTTGGTTTTAAACGCAAAGATGAATGAAATTGAGGAATTGTGCACCTAGCACAAACATGACTAATAGTAATAATTGCATTGCAAACATTTTTAAGTAAACTCATAGTTTTGTGCCTATTATTTTCAATTTTTGATGTTTCATTATTGTTCGCTAGGTCTAATGACGTCCGCAGGCTATCTAAGACGGTTACATCTACGATATTTGGTTATAATTATCATAATAATTGACATCGTCCATAAATATTATTAAATTGTCGCGCATGCATAAATTATCTGCCCTTGATTTTTCTGTTTAATTGCATAAAATAGTCGAAATTCTTCTTGACAGAAATTAGTCAATGATTTAAATGTATTTTTTAAGTTTCAGCTAGAATTTTCTGTAATTTGGCTTACGATGGATTTTTGTTTTCGATATCATATAATTCTTAATTTACGTTTTTCATGCCCAGAACATTACTTTCTAAACAGCGGAAATACGTCTATGCTTTATAAAATAGTGTCATTATCTGCCAGTAAATTATAAAAAAAAATATGTTATTTCATTTTTCTTTAATTTCCACTTTCAGGTTGGGAAGGTATATTATTTTGTTTATGATTAAAGAAATAAAATTACATGCTCTCAGCCTAAATCTGGTGTGCATTTTAAATGTACATTCATTATAGACCCACAAGAAATTATACAACTAAAAACCTTAAATTGGAAATGCTTTACAATACAACAACTTTATTCCTCTTAGCTCCGAACAGAAAACAGAAAAAAAGGGTCAAGGTAGTATAGCCTATGCAAACTCTTTCCAAAACCACGTGATCTACGCCGTCAAAATCACGTTTTATTTTAACAACGTACAAGTTATACATCCGTATTACAAATCGCAATGAGTTCTAGTGAATTTTTCTAGAGCGATTTGGAAATCCTTTTAAAATGTTTCATATATATATATATATATATATATATATATATATATATATATATATATATATATATATTATTACTGTGTGTTATATAAATTTTAAATTTAATTTTAACTTTGATAATTATTTATTTAATTTTATAAGTATCTACAATAGGGTTCAATTTGAATTTCGTAGCTAAAATAAAATTAAACTTTTCATTATTATTAAATTGAAATGTTATCGTGAAATCTTAAAATTTTATTTCACACAAGGAAATATTCTTGTGTATAATTTAATAGTTCTTTACAATTATTTGTTATAACGTGTACCAGACTTCTATGTACGCATGCGTTGCGTCCTTGCTAAATTATGTATGTGCAGCTTATCAAAATTGCAAACAACGATCTTTTCTTAGTAAGTACAATTTTACTTTAATTAAAATTAGGATTATTATATTTAGATTACACTTGTTCATTACCTTTCCAGATATTGATACAAGTCGTCGCACAACAATTACACAGATATTCATAAAAATACATACATACAGGACATCAAAAGAATAATCAATGCAATCTATTGGGTTATGATAATAAAATAAAGTCATATGTATTTTCGAAAATTCCGTTACATGGTCACGGCTTGTTCCATGTTAACATTGGATGTAAACTTCATTCCATCTAACAATGATACTGCTTTCTTGTAGAAAATGGTACTGCTTAATTTCCATAAATTCATCCAGCTTCACTAACTTGTGGTAATCTTCTTTGCGGTAAATACGTTGCACTGGGTAATATGCTCATTTCCTTTTATAGGTGCACTTTTATTTTATTACAATATTTAAATATTTATATATTTATTAATTTTTCGAATTTATCTTATGACTTATTCTTCCATAAACTTTTTTAGTTACTAACGCTTTCATTTTAGATAACGATTTGAAGTTAAAATTGTTTTATAACCTCAATTACTTTTGAGAAAGAATAAACGTCACATCCAAAATAACAGACGAATTTTATTAAAATAACCCGATGTTGAACAAACTTTCGAAATGAAACAAAACAATAGTGTCGAATATTATAACCGGTAACCTTAGTTTTTAAAATTTTGTTATATGTTATAACGATTGTTTCTGAAATCTCAGACTCTACGTTGCTTGCGGTTCACTTTCGATAATGTTAACGAAAATTTTAACTTACATGTTTCAAATGCACTATTCGCACTATGACTTGTTAGCCAAAAAAAGAAGAGGGAGAAATCAGCAATTTCATAGCTACCATAACTTTCAATTTTTTTTTACATTGCATACGAAAGATCCTGGCACTCGATTGGTTTAAACAAAAAAATTAATTTAACTAAAACATAAATTATGCTATAACTTTTCAATTCAATTCGGATTTGCTTTTTAAATACATTTTTGAACTCAGAACAAAATTCTGCATAGATACCTCACATGCTATAATTCGCTTCATGAATTTACATTTTGAAAATTTTATACCTAAATAATTAATAAACTTTGTATTTTACAACTAAATAGATGACATATTCAGTTTCTGCATAAAAAACTGTATAAGAATACACTTATCTCTACCCATTTTACATAGTTTTAGCAAAATTTCTACTTTAATACCTTAATTTTATGTACTTAACCTAACTTTTCTAAATTTATGTTTAAACTACATATTTAAAGTTAATTTCTTTGTCCCAATAGGTTTCCCCTATTATTATATGCCTTTATAATTTATTCTAAACTTATTTTGCTCTAAATAAGCTATACATTTGTAAACTTCTAAATTATTGTACTTAACCTAACTTTATATAATTTAATTTAAACTTGCGTTTTAAACGTTTATATCACTTGTAATGTTTATCTAATATGTTCCTATATATGTCTCTAACACAATCACTGTTTATCTGTACATTGTAGTTTCTAATTTTGTATTTTCACACTTTCATATTGTAATCATATTTTGTAAGTTTTTGTACAAAAATTGTATTTATATGGTTAATATCACATTGCAACTGGAATGTTCAAGTTCTTAGATAGGTTTCTAAGGCACTTTAACTTCTTAAGCACTTTTTAAACACTTAGTTCATGATCTACCAACATAACGTCTTCGTACCATAACCCTTTTTATAGTTCGCAGACTTTTTATGCATTGTACCAATTACTATACATGTTCTACACATTAGAATGATTGTACTTCATGTACTCAATTTCTGTTATGTGTTTAATTACTTAATTATATTGATTAATATGTAAAATTTCTTGTTTATCTTTAACAAAATTGAACTTACACACGAATATGTATTGTGATGACTTTTTTAACATGCTGCTGCTATATCTCAATGCTTTTATGAATCCAACATCATTTGCAAACCCCAAAAAAGCCTGTTTTGTTGTATAAAAACCATATTTTTATATTCGTATATTATATTTTCTCATAACAAGGTGTATAACTTCTTCAACTTTATTTGAATTTGCATACGATATAATATTTGAACTCTACCACCTCTATTATACCTACTTATATCCATCTCAATATATATATATATATATATATATATATATATAAATTGGGATGTTAGTAATTTTGAGATGAGAATTTAATATAATTAATATAATTTACTATATATTTAAATTTAATTTAATGTGGGGATAGGGTTCAGGATTTAGTGGGAAATTTAATTTGAATATAATTATATGAATCGCCCTTTATGAAAAATATCAAATATGAAAAAGAAATAAATCTGAACAGAATTTATACTTCTAACGCATCGTTGTAACGTTACCGAATGAAATTAATAAATGTCAAAACTGTCAAACAATGATTTGCAGATTTAATGTTTATGTTTACAATTGAATTTAAAATTTTGTTCCTTTTGCATGTGTTTATACAAGTATTATTTGAAATTATACACCTATACACATAACAAAAAAAATAATAATTGCAGAAAACCAAATACAATAATGAACACAATGGATAGGGTTATATTCAAAAGTGACTCACATATAAATTTTCCAAATTCCAACTGATGTCTTCATACAGGTTGTTCCAATTCGATGCAGGCACTTTCCAATTAATTCTTGCTGCTACCATATACCCATTGGGTGCTAACAGGTACTCGGGTTGTGGATCACGTTTGCTTCCGTAACTGGTAATATTTTCTTTCAATACGGCTTTACTCCAACCACAAATTTTATCTTGATAATATTTTATTTAAATATATTACTGCTTTCTGAATGGTATCGTTTATAAAATATTTAAAGGTTGTCCAAGGTTTAAATTAATTTCACTTTTATTTTAGGTGCCGGCTCAAATGTTACTTATAAAAAGAAATTCGCAGCAAGAAATAAAACACCAATGACCAAAAATAATTACGAATTTATTTTGGTATAACGTAACCAAATCAACTTCAACAAAACGAAAAATCTAAACGTTCAACATAAATCGTCACACAAATTAAATCGTAATGAATTTTTCGAAAACGTATAGGTATCGGAAACCGAACTTAAATATTTAAATTACTATCGGTATAGAAACAATTGCGCCAGAATATTCTTCTCTCCGTTTTTATTAAATTTTTCCCGATAATTAAATTAGGTTATGAAAACTTACTTATAACACAAATACACAACACTATTTTAATCTTTTCAAAAAAACTAAACAAATTATAGAGAGAGCTCACTTCCTGGGCAATTCCTTTTATACCCTTTTGGTTGTTACTAAATCTTCAATTTTTTTCTAGCAAATCTACCTTTGTAACCATGTTTCTGATTGGTTGAAAAATTTTACAATTTTAACTAAAATAGAAATTTAGCCATATCTTTCTTATACAATAACGGATTTAAAATCTAATGACAGAAATGAAAACTGTATAAAATTGCGAATAGATAGACATCCAACAAGATATGGTTCCTTTAAATAATATGCGAAATGACCTAATCTAATTTAAATTTGCTTATAAATACCTAAGCTTACAAACTAGGCTTAAATTACTTACTTATATGTAATCCTGATAAAATTTAGCATAATAAAACACACATTTAAAGTTCGAAATCTAAAATTTAAAGGAATTTTATGTTGATCTGGAAAAATTCTAAATTCAACCCCTATTCCATGAAATTTTGTGCTGAAATGTATTATATCCTTTTTAATACTATGAAATACTGTGGAAGACCTCTTATTAATCACTTTAATAATATAATTTAAACCTAATATTATCAAAAAAACTATAAATTTGTAAAAAAACCTAACATTTAAAGCCTAACCAAACTTAATTCTAAAATTACAAATAACTTACACTTAAAAACGTTTCTGTAACTCAAAATGTTATCCTAATGAATTGTAATAATTGTTTTTATTTTATTTAATGTTCATTTCACCTGCATTGTATATATTAATGTTATATTAAGAAGTCACATCGTTTAACACACTCTCTTGAATTTTCACTATAAAATGTATCTATATGTGAATGTCTTTGTGTGAATATGTTCTACGCACTGCTCTTATTATTTAAAATGCATCACTAAGTTTGTCACACAATCGCTTCCAGAAATATGTGAGAAATAATCATATTATGTCCATATTATAACCCTTTCCTAAACTTTATCAAATTTCCTGCATTCTACACTACTTATATAATATCCCTAATATAAATCTATCTCCACACTTTGTGTTAAACACCCGTAAAACATTCATGTGCCAAAATAATTTCGAAAAATTGAGTTTTATTGAAATAAACTAAAATACAAAATTGCATTTACGGAATTAAGTTTATTTGACATTCCTGACACTTTTGTTGGTAGCACAATGCTTTTTATGATGAAATCAAATTGTATAAATGTTGTTCAGATTATTTTGCCCAAAACAAATTCACTTTAAACCCATCGTGAACCAAATTATATCAAATAATGTCTCGCACATGTATCATGCTTGAAATCACCCTTTTTCAAAGAAATTACTAATTAAACTGTCCGATCCTTGTCTTACTCCTTTCTAAACATCTCAAATATATATATATATATATATATATATATATATATATATATATATATATATATATATATATATATATATATATATATATATATATATATATATATATATATATATATATACATATTACATAACAGTTAAAGGAAAATTAAAAAATTATGTTTAGTTTCACTGAGTTAACCTCATTTTATTGTTTGGTAGGAAGTCTAATGTCAAAATATTATTACATATTACAATTGCATAGTGATGAGGATATAATTTTCATGTCACATGGTACATTTTTGATCACTTTCATTAGTTAAAATACAAAAACAAAGTCGCAGAATAGGCTATCAAATCGGTGATAATTTTATCATCGCATCTTGACTGTCACATTATTTTAATGAATAAAATAGCTTACTGTGAAAGTGACAAGTCCTTTAAAATTGTAGACCTTAAAAAAATATATTTTCTATTAACGTTCATTATATTATCTTACCAAATATAACACGTGTTATGATTAATAATCGATGATAATCGTAACACTAGTTATATTATCCCAGATTATTTTATAAAACGGATACACTTCTTAATGTGGTTTTAAAGTATAAAGCACATATGTACTCTATTGGTATCTGTAACAGCACTTAATTGGTAGTTCAAGCAGATTTGTTCTATTAACCTAGCATCCACCTTAATTTTGAAGTGTTTTAAAATGTGAATTTAGGTAAACATGTATTGAAATTGTTATTTAAAAAAACTTTTAAACACCATATAAGAACATATTGTCACTCCCCACTAAATTATAATTTTCATTTTAGAAAAGTGAAGAACATCGGAAATACCGTTTATGGGTAGTGCAAAAGATTTGATACATTTTACATTTAGTAGATTGATAATTCAGTGAATTAGTGATAGCTTGTACAATTTGCCAATTGGTTCTTAAATATAAAAGAGAAACTTATTATATTTAATAATGCATTATAAGCTTTCCATTGCAATTGAAGGCTTTGGAAGAAGTTTGGAAATGATTTATTCTAGCAACATATAGCATCAATGTTCATGTATAAGGTTTAAACCAGATATTGAACAATATAATACAGCTTATGACTTTATCTATTTTGAAAATAAGTATCTTCCTACTTTTGGTGCATTAATTACTGATAATGTTTTTCATTATACATTGGTTCTGTAACTTTTTGTTATATTAATTGAAATAAAACTAGCTTTATATATGTTAATAGTTTTATAAATGAAGTGGTGACGATATTCAGTATTTATTATAGAAGACATTGAATATATTTTTAATTGTAATGTAACGAGATAATCATTACATTTAGGTTATTTTAATTTGTGGTATTACTTCCACCACCATTTTAATCGACGCAAGTCGTAATCTGCTGACTTAAATAGCACGAAGTCATAAAATGTAGCAGAAAGTTGAATTGACAATTCTGTGTTAAATAAAGCCTCTGCCACTACAATTTAGTGCATGGAATATTTTGAAAGCAGTGTGTCAACATAAAAGTCATATATGTACCTAAGCCCTAGTCTAAGATCTAAGTTGTTACGTGTTTATCGTGAATAACGTGTATTTTCGATAACTTCCGTTACTTTATTTAAGGAATGAACTAATGAACTAATTAGTTACATCTAAATATTAATATTTCCTTATTCGTTGGTGGAATGTTTTAATTTCGTACCTAAAAAATTATTTTTTGCACCTCTACAGTTAAACTAATTTATTTAACGTACACATCTTTTTATTCCTTTATAGATATAAGTTGCGCCATCTCGAAGATTTAGGGTCATTTAATAAAGTTTGAAAAGGAATCTTGTTTTTAAAAGACAACAATGGGATATCTGTAAAATTTATTTATCAAAATTTGGTTTGAACATTCTTATCTAGTTTGAATAGTTTTGACAGGTTTGCAATATTGATTTTGTTAGGGCGTCGTTCCTGATCTTTCTTTTACTTAACACGCCATTTTCCGATGGGAGATTGATCTTCAAGAAAAATTTTTCCTTCCGTTTATAAGATGTTTAAGCATCGTTTCTTTGGAAAATTTTTCATATAAGGTAATGGTTTTGGTATAAAACCTTACTGACGCTTTACAAGCGGATCTTATTGAAATTCTCAATCTTCATATCCTCAGGTAAGTTTAACACATGTTCGACAACTTTTAGTAAATCGATTCTTTCATTTAGGCACTTTCGCACGATTAATTAAATTTATAACATAGGTCTGTTGAAACGAAATCATCGCTATCGGCTCTAAACATCTAAAAAGAGGTATGCTTGTATAAGGTAATTAGTAACGTACTTACTTGTATCACTTTCAGCGCCTTGATACCGGCGAAATAAACAGCTATTCTTTATTTATATACATAACTAGCAAATTGGAATCCACTACCGATCACCTCCGTACCTATTCCTACTGGAATGCTGGCTCTTAACTACTGATTAGCTGTCTTGGTTCCAAAGTAACTACCACCTTCGAAACACGAAGGGCATTTACAGTTTGGTAATTCTTCATCAAAGGTCAGAATTCTTTATTATTCAATATACACAGGATTTGTGTAATGAACAGTGTATTGCTAAAATCAGTACAACAGAGTTAGGTTACATTCAGTGTTTAACCTTATTTACTTACGTGTAACAAAAATTTATCATTTATAATAACATTCTTTTACTGGAGGCTAAAGTGGTTGAATAATTTAGAGTTTGATTTGTTCAATTTGTAATTTCTTTCTGCATACAAAAAGAAGAAAAAAACCACACCTATTATTCACTGTGACGTTGACCTACTTAGTTCACTACCTTCACACGGTAGTTGCGCGTTGAAGCTCCTGTTTTTAAAATACATTATATACAGGGTGGAACAGATATCAAGGTCGTATGAATTACAGTCATTGTTTGAAACTGTATATATATTTATATTCAAATTTAGAATTTCTGTAACTATTCTGTACTTTACCTTTCATTAATATTAATTAATTGTCATTACGGATAATTTTGTTCAGAGCAGGTTTGCTGCAATTCTATGCCTTGCACTGAACAGACTATCCCGATATTTCTATTTAATACCATTTCTTAAGGGTTTTAATAAAATTCAAGAAACCGAAATCAAAATCATTGGGGATTTAAATTCTATTTTGTGAAACGTAGGCAAGCCGTTTCAAAAATTAAGCACTACTGTTTTCATTGTGGATCTATTTTAGATCGCACTTTATGGGTTACTTTCGCCCTTTCGGCTGCGATTTGTAAGTACTTACAACCGTCGGGAGCGGCACAATTAACGAAACTTTTCTTTTACGTTTAGGGTTCGATTAACGAACTAAATACATTTAGTTTTTTATTCTTTGTGGGCATCTGCGACGGCTCACAACTTGCCATCGTCAGGGCTGAATTATAATTATTTTGTTAGTTAAGATTGTTATGAAT